>ML395442.1:50319-91563 GCA_005239525.1 Nicotiana knightiana | reverse complement strand
CCCATCCCCCCCCCCCACACTCTCCACATTTTTTTTCTAGAAAGGTTCAAAAACTGCCCTTGAATTATATGAAATGAGACAATTAAATCCCTATCCAGCCACTTATTTTAGTTTTATTTTTTATTTCTTTTTTACTCTCCTTCATTTTCTTTCTCCCTTTTTCCCTCTCCCTTCTACTGGTAAGTTATGTGCCTTTTGTTTTGATTATTTAACAAACTTCATATAAAAATCAGATAGGAAACCTGATACAACTAGTCTCTCTTTGTTCAAAACACTCCCTTCCATCATGTTTGACGAACTCGCTTATATAATACCAACATGAGGCAAGGGATTACACACACTACTAGAAATTAGGCAAAATCCGACTACGGTTGGTCGGTCAAAAAACCGACCAAAGTTGGTTGGTTTTTCAAAATATTTTATTTATTTAATTTTTTTACGAAACCGACCAACTTCGTCGTTTTTCTTTGGCGCAAAAATGCGGGAAACTATTTTTGAGTCCCGCAAAATTTATTTTTCAAGAAACTGACCAACTTTGATTGGTTTTTTTATTTAAAATAAATTAAATTTAATATTAAAAAACCTACCGAATTTATCAATATTTTAAGGAATTAATCACGAATTACCATTTTGATTACCTAAAGCATCATGGTCAAGTGAAAAATCAAGTGGGGAAAAACAAAATAGTAATGTTATTGCATATTATAAATTATAGTTATTCCGTGGCGTCCAGTCGGCTAAATGATCCTTAAATAGCAACATACAATTAAAAAAGTTGAGTCATCTTTAAATAGCAATCATACAATTAAAAAAGGAAAAATGAACAGTTTAACAAAGATCTATATATTGAAGCATCTGACATATATAGTTTACAACATTACTAGAAAACAAAAATATAATGTCCTTTCTATTTTTATTGGTAACCCTTCCTATTGTCCTTAGTTTTCTACTTCTACCAGCCATGAATGGAAAAAAATGTTGTGCCACCAAGTCCTTAGGGTTGCCTTTAATTGGAAATTTGCATCAATTTGATAATTTAACCCCTCATCTTTATTTTTGGAAACTTTCCAAGAAATATGGAAAAATCTTCTCATCAAAACTTGGTTCAGCAACTGTTATAGTAATTTCTTCAGCAAAATTTTCAAAAGAGGTAACAAAAATACAAGTTTTAGCATTTTGTAGTAGACCTCCTATTCTTGGGTAGCAAAAGTTGTCTTACAATGGTCTTGATATTACCTTTGCACCTTACAATGACTATTGGAGAGAAATGAGAAAAACATGTGTTGTTCATTTGTTTAGTCTGAAGAAAGTGCAATCTTTTAGTCTGATTCGCGAAGATGAAGTCTTTAGAATGATCAACTATCTTAGCTGAAAAAGCTGCAGCTTCAAAAATAACCAATTTGAGCAACATAGTGATTTCGCTAACTAGTACAATTATTTGTAGAGTTGCTTTTGGTATTAGGTATGATGAAGAAGCACATGAAAGGAGGAACTTTGATGTTGTTTTAGCTGTGACTCAAGAAATGATGGTTGGCTTCTTTGTGTCTGATTATTTTCCTTTCTTAGGTTGGTTAGATAAACTTTTTGGAATTATAGCTAGACTTGAGAAGAATTTTAAGGATTTAGATGAGTTTTATGAAGAACTTATTGAACAACATCTCAATCCCAAGCGGCCAAAATCCATGGAAGGAGATATTCTTGATCTTTTGCTCCAATTGAGGAAAAATCAGTCAACTCCAATTGATCTCACTTTGGACAATATAAAGGCAATTCTCATGGTAATCAACTACTCTTAGCTCTATAGCTCCATTTCACTTTACTATAGAGGTGTTTGATGGCAGGAAGTCTAAGAAAAGAAAAACTTTTGGCACTATATTAAAAGTACTCTTACTTGTCGCTCAATTGGGAAACAAGTTAATCCGGGATTATAACGATAGGATTATTATACGGGGATTAAATAATTGACGGCATTATTTTGATGAATATATTTTTATTCGAGATATAAAAATGGGATATACGAGATATTATATAAATATATTTTTGGTCTATATTATATATGTTGGGATAAACTTTTATTTTCAATTTTAACTTTAGATTTTTTGAAAGACTTTGAGGGAAGAGCGTCGGAGAAGGCATCTTTTCCGTTTCAGTGTTTATCACATGATTAATTAATACCGGGATTATTATCTACTCTCATTGTAGGATAGAATAATACCCAATTATGGGATTAATTAATCCCGAGATTGCTAATCCTGGATTCAAGAACTCAACCATTTCCATCTAATCTCGGGAGTATTATTCCTTGTATGTCATGACATTTTTATGTGATGGTAAAAACATGTCATTAAAGGTAAAATAATAAGTTTAAAGTTAATGAGCTTCATAATATAGTTAAGTGTTATCCCATATCTAAAGAATAAAAAAGAGTAACATAGAAAATGAAACAGAAGAATTATGACTAAAAATAATATATGTATATACATGATTTACCTCCAAATTTATTTTGTAGAATATATTAGTTGGTGGAACAGATACTGGGGCAGCTGCAATAATTTGGCGGATGACAACCTTGATAAAGAGCCCAAAAGCCATGAAACACGTTCAAATAGAAATTAGAGAATCAGTTGGGAAGAAAGACATGGTGAATGAAGATGATATCCAAAACCTACCTTATCTCAAAGCAGTGATAAAGGAGACATTCAGATTGTATCCACCAGTTCCACTCCTAGTGCCAAGAGAAACAAATCACAAGTACTATAATGGTATGACATTCAACCAAAAACTATTATTCATGTTAATTCTTGGGCTATCACGAGGGATCCTGAATACTGGGAAAAGCCAGATAAATTTATATCAGATAGATTTTTGAATAGCAATATTGATTTTAATGGCCAAGACTTTGAGTTGCTTCCATTCGGAGCAGGGAGGAGAGGTTGCCCAGGTATTACACTTGGTGTTGCAACTGTGGAGCTTGTACTTTCCAATCTTCTTTATGCATTTGAATGGGAGTTTCCTTGTGGGGTGAACATACAAGACATTGATACAAATGTTTTGCCTGGTCTTACCATGCATAAGAAAAACGCTTTTTGCCTTGTTCCCAGTAATTATCTCTAGACTAAACCTATTACTAATTAAGTTTTTTGCACTTTTTTCCTATTTAATTAGGCCAAAATAAAAGAAACACCTTTCCCACTTGTCTCCGTGTGATATAGGTCATGGATACGAGCCGTGTAAGCAGCCACTAATGCTTGCATTAGGGTAAGTTATCTATATTATACCTTTTGGATGCGTCCTTTCCTCGGATCCTGCGTGAGATTCCTTGTGCATGGGCTGCAAATTACATTGCTCAGATATACTTGCATCAAGTCATATGACTTCACACTACCATTTTGCTCTCTTTTTTCCATTGTTAGGAGTAGATTATAATCATTGCCTCAAGATCCAGCCATGCCATACGTGCTGTCTTCCTTTCACAGTCTTTTATGTTTCTCGAATAAACATTGGAGAGAGCAGTCTTGAAAAGGAAAATCATGTGACAGTCTAATTTAGAATCAAATTTTAACAGGCAACATTTCAACATTTGGTCATATACTAGTTAGTTGTCTGTTCCTTTTTTGAAACACTCGTTTGTTAGAATTTTATAAAAAAAAGGACAAAACGCCGCGCCGTTGCCGGAGATCGAACCCGGGTAACCCACGTGACAGGCTGTAATACTCACAACTATTATACAACGACTTGAATATACATCATAGTTTTTTTTTGCTTAATAGAGTGTATTTATATATATATAACGACTAAACTGGAAAATACATTACAAAGTACAGACAGTGCCGGAATACCGTGGTTCCTCCATTACTGTTTTGAGATACAGTATCAATATTACATGCCAAAAATATCCTAACAACTTCAATTCCTAGGATATCTGCCCAAAATACATCATTTGCAAACATCGGAGGAACTGCTAGTAAGCTGGATCTTCCCAAAAAACTTGGTTTTGCTGTGTCTTTTGCTATAACATCTATCACCCTATTCTGCTCCATGTACGTGTGCCTCACCACGACCCTGTCCATCCTTTGCATTAACAACCTACATTCAAAAATCATGGAATTATATGTTAAGTTACCTGTGAGCTGCATTTGGATTATTCTTGTCGAGTTCGTGTTGATATCCAAAAGGATCCATCCATTTTGCTCAGCTAGCTATAGCTCTTTTAGGAGAGCTTTCCGTTCAGCCATGGTGTTGGTTGTATGTGGTATATTCTCTATATACCCCATAATCCAATCCCCGTTATGGTTCCTGAATACACCACTTATTTCTCCTATGCTTGGGTTACCCCTAACGGCCCCATCTGTATTCAGCTTATAGTAACCTCTCCTGGGGGGCTCCCATTTCACAATGGTTTGGAAAGGCTTCTTGATGCTGACATTTTTCACCATCATAAATTATTTAGTTGCTTTAGAGATGGTGTTGGTAGTGCTGATTCTATCTTTTTTTTTGTTGAAAAGGTTGTGGCTCCTTAATAGCCAGATGTGCAAGAAACTGAAGGGAAGTATGCTCTCCCAAGGAATGGTTTCATCGAAGGGTGTGTTTCTAAGTTTATTCCAAGTTAATGGCCATTGTTGGGATGGGAAAATGGGATTATGTTGCCTACTCTTATTAGAAGCCTTGGATAGCAACTCCTGCAAGAACTGAACTGCATTATGCATTCTCAGAAGATGTGGTCGCTTGTTTCTTCAATACTTTGGTAGAAGCAACATTGTGGGTTACAGTTAACCCAAATTATGTGAAGGTGGAATCCTGTAGGTAACCTATTTTTGGCAAGAAGTCAGATGAAGTTCTTGACATTGTTAGGAGCTTGTACTTTCCAGATCCAATTAAAGGTCCCTTCCTCCTCATTTGCAAAGTTTTTCTTGTTTTTGCTAAGGAAAGTGTAGGCAGAGCTGTTGGTGAATGATCCACAAGGAGTCAATCCCCAGATTAACTTGTCTTCCTTGGTAGGGTTGAGAGGAATGTAGACGAAATTGATCATGTTACAAAAACTTGTAGGCAGATCCATAGAGATGAAAGAGAGGTCCCAACTCCCTGAATTGTAGACATTGTCTGCTTTGACAATTATGTATTTTGGGGCAAGGGGACCTTCTACCATATCCCAAATGGTTGGTTGATTAGGGAGCCAAACATCATTCAGGAAGCTTACCCTATTTCCCTTGTGGACCACCCATATGCTAGCCTTTCTGCATGTATCCCAACCCTTAAGGATGCATTGCCATGTAGGAGGGGTATGGTTCCAGTTACAGTGGTTAGAAATAAGAACTCTAGCCCATAAGATTCAGGTGTTGTGATAGATCTTCCAGGCCAGATTAGCATGGGCTGCTTTATTCTTCAATTCTAATTTTTGGAGCACTGCCTGGTCAATTAACCTGAGAGTCTTTCTATACACAGGATGAAAAGGTAAGGGGATATGGGGTCCCCTTGTCTGATGCCTCTGGAGGTCTTGAAAAGCTTCAGTTTTACCTCTATTTACTAAGATTGAGATGCTGGAAGACCTGATGCAAGACATGATTACTTGGGTCAGTCCAGGGGGAAGTTGAAAGCATAGAGGGTGTCCCTAATGAAGGACCATTCCAGCCTATCAAAAGCTTTTTCTATGTCTATTTTCAGGATCATGTGAGCCTGTTTCCCTTTCATTTTCCTACAGTGTGTAATATACTCTTTCGCAATGATAGCATTGTCATAAGCTCTCCTATTTGAAAGGAAATTGGCCTGGCTAGGGAAAATTATGTCAGGAAGCATTGGTTTTATTCTGTTTACAATGATATTAGTGATGGACTTGTATATTGTGTTACAAAGTCGAATTGGTATGATGTTTTTGACCATAATAGCTTGGGCGCACTTTGGAATGAGACAAAGCAGAGTTTGATTCATGGTCTCATCCATGGAATTTGTAGTGAAGCATTGCTCGCAGAAGTTAATTACTGAGTTACCTACAATGATCCAGTACTTCTGGTAGAAGAAGGGATGGAGGCTATCAGGTCAGCAACCTTGAAGGGATTTAAGGAGAAGATGACCATTTTTATTTCTCAAATAGGGTATAGGTCATGGTCATATGATTGGTGGTGGAGATGGGAGCTAGTGAGTGTGACGAGGTATAGAGATTTTTGAAGAAAGACAATATGGATGACTTGATATCTCCTTGATCATAGATCCAGTTTCTACTCTCTTCTTTGAGGGAGAGGATCCTGTTTCTTCTTCTTCTATTGAGAGGGGAAGTGTGGAATAATCTAGTGTTGGCATCCCAATCATTAAGCCAGTTAATCCTAGATTTGAGCTTCCAGAAATCCACCTCATTTTTGAAGATAGAATCTAGCTCATTGACCAGGTTGTTTTCTAGGTTTAACAAGTAGTTGCTGAAATGGTAATTAGGGGATTTTTGGATTCCTGCAATTCTGGCTAAGATTCTTCTTTTTTTATGGAATATATTTCCAAAAGTGTTTATGTTCCATTGGGTCACAATCCTCTTAAAAGAATCTCAAAGAATAGCTCTCGCGCTCACAAAGAATTCACATGTATGCACAAAGTACCATAGGCTTGCCCATTATGTACATCTATACTAATTAAGTATGCTCGAATAGAATCAAATAGGACTTTAACAGGTTGTAATGCTGGCTAAGGGACCGATAGGAGAACTATATAATAGTGACTTACACATCCCTAAGCACTTTGCACTTTTAGACTTCATCACCCATTATTTTCTACACTTCACTTTTATTTTTCAGCCCTCTCTTCATCAATTGTTTCGCAAGTATTTCCCTCATATAAAAAATGTTTCATTTTTTTAAAGCAATTTTTTTTCGTTATCTTTTTTTTCATGTCACATTCTCTTCAAGCTGGTCTTTTCATCACTTTGCAGCTATCATCGGTCATCATTTTTCACTTAATCACCCATTTTTTCAAATTTATCAATTAATACCACAATCTAAGCAACACTGCTCAAGGAAGCAGGGTGCAAAAACTAGGGATTCAACAAAATGATCAAATAAAAAATACGGCTTCCAAACAAAAAGATACAGACTCAAAGGGCTAACTAGTGGTACAATATCTGAAATGGCTAAAATTCACAAGACATATCAAAGAAATCCTATTATCATCTTCTCAACATAGCAACACTTTTATTTCGTTTCAATAACATGCAGGGAAAGTTCTAGACTAAGATGCAAAACATGGAATATATGTAAGAAATCCTCACCCCACATGGCACAAGTATCAATCAAGATGGATCAATTATACTCTAGGACAGACAGGATAACGACAAAATAGGGATAAGCTACATACAGAGTCACAACCATGAGCTTAGGTGTCAAAAGGTCTGCTATTTTATTCATTACCCAAGATGATGTTTTAACTTCAATACCACACAAGAGGGTGCGTGATTTGTGTGGTGTCCAATTTTTTTCGTAAAACTGATTATAAGTGGACCTGGTTCTTCTATGTGTTCCTTAACCTACTATTGCTAAAATAGTAAATGCGAAAAGTAAAAAGCACAAGTATTTTATGTGGAAAACACCTGGCTCAAAAGGTGAAAAAACCGCGACCTACTTCCCAGTAGGATTTTTCCAAACTCTTTACTAAATCACTTAGCCAAAAACTGCATTTACAAAAACACTTTTGTAAACCCAGGACTAACTCTAATCCCTTATAGCAAACAACCCCTAATTATTGCGACAACTTCAAGTTAAACTCTAACTTGAATACTCTGAGTACCTATTAAAATTGCCTCTAGATAAACTTGAAAGGTACAATATGAAAACACCTACTACAATTGAACTAGAATAAAATATAGACCCTTGGAACTAGTTCTTCAATCTGGTTCATGTAGCTTCAGGTTTTCACAATTGAATCACACACGAATTTCTTGCAAAATTCCTTGCTATTTTTCTCTCAATTCCTGTTTAGCTTCTGCATTTGTGCATTGCATGTAAAGTGAGAACATCCTGCAACATATAGATTTAGTAGATGAAGAAATAACTAGAGTTCTAATGCTACTCTTCCTTGGTGGAAGAGTTCTAGTTGATCTCAACTTCTAACTCCTTCCTTATCTTGGATAGTGTTCTTTTTGATTAATGAGTCATTGTCCTTATCAATTATGCAACCTTTTCGATCAGAAGATATCAATTATACCAAGTTAAATTTATCTCCTTCACGTGCATCCCACATGCTCTAATCTGCCCGCGTCTATGCATACAAGGGATGGACCTAGTTCGTGCTTGAGCTTCCTTTGTCAATCTTCAAAACTAACATTCACTTGGGCCAACAAGTTGCCCCTTTTTTTATGATGAAAAACTCTGTGCTTTTAACTTAGCCCAACATTAACATAATGTTAGAACATTTTTCACTTATCATCAAGGACCAGGTTCATTAGGTTATAAACATCATTGTTCAATGTATAAAGTAGATCATTTTTCCCCTTTTGGCATCACCGGAAAGTTTCATAAAAAATGTGAGATAACCAGATCTTAAAACTTACTCATGGAAAGTGGGGATACTTCAAATTCAATCATGGATTAATCATCATCGATCAAGCTAAGAATTTTAACCATCAAAGAAATATACACAAACAATTAGAGCAAAACCCAGCAAATTTCATTGATACTTGATACGATTCTTCCACAAAGCATAAAAAGAAATAAAATACTGAAAACATCCCAAACTGGATCACTGAAGGATCAACTCTATGCTAAGAGTTTAAGGCTGGGAAGAACTAGGTGCTTTGTTTTTGGCTTGGAGAAGTTTCAGCATATCTTGAAAAATGCCATCATTCTTCTCCTTTTCTATTGCTAGCTCAGTTCTGAGATCATCTCTCTTAGTATCTACCGCTTCCAAACTTTTCTTCAGCCTCTGAATCTCAGCATCCTTAGCCCCACTCTCCTGCAACAAGGCTCTGATTATTCACTATTGCTGTAACGACCCGACCGGTCGTTTTGAGAATTTAAGCTCCATTAGGTGGTGTAAGGTCTTGAACAACTTCACATTGTGTATATCGACCTGTGTTCATGGTTGTATTCAGTTACCGGATGATCCGTAGTCGAATTTGAAGAAGGATTTTAGTTTTGGAAGCTTAAGCGGTGGAATTTGACTAGAATTTGACTTTTGTGTAAACGGATCTGGAATGAGTTTTGGGTAATTTTAATAGCTCCATATGATGATTTTGGACTTAGGCACGCGGCCGAAATTGGATTTGGAGGTCCGTAGAGAAGTTGAGGCAATTTGGCGAAAGTTGGAAAATTTGAAGTTTGGGAAAGGGAGAAGTTTGACCAAATATGACTTTTTGGGTTATCGGGGTCAAAATGCGATTCCGAAAGTTGGAGTAACTCCGGGATGTCAATTGGGACTTGTCTGCAAAATTTGGCATCATTCCGAGTATAATTGATAGGTTACGACACGAGTTTAGAAATTTGAACATTTTAATGTTCATAAGTTCGACCTATGGTGTGATTCGTCATTTCAGCGTTGTTTGATGTGATTCGAGAAGTCGAGTGAGTCCGTGTTGGGTTATATGATTTGTATGTGTGTTTAAAAGGGGTCCCGGGGGCCTCGGGTGTGTTTTGGGTGAGCTTCTGGTCATTTCTCCTTAATTTTGAACTACTGTTATGTCTTCTGGTGTTTCCTTCTATGCGATTGCATAGGTATAGACGCAATCGGTAAGGTCTGTTTTCTTCCTCTTCGTGTTCGCATTTTCTCACTCGCATCCCCATATTAGAAATTAGGGGGTGGGGGGGGGGGTGGGGGGCTATTGCTTATTTCTTCTTTTTATTCACATAACTAACCACGCGATCACATAACCCCCTGCCCGTTTGTTCATCACGTTCGCATAGCTCCTTACGCGATCTCCTAAGTCTGCCTACCCCTTTATACGCGATCACATAAGCCCTTCCGTGATCGCGTAGCACATTTTAGACCAGCAGCTATTTTCTTCTACGAGATCGCATCTCTTCACTTGTGATCGTGATGCACAAATATCTAGGCAGGCAGAATATCCAAAATCGAGGGTTTCACCATTTTCACCATATTTTGACTTGTAGAGCTCGGTTTTGAGCGATTCTTTGTGGGGTTTTCAACAAATTCGATTGGTCAACTTTTATTCACTAGAATTAAATATATTCCAAGATTTGGTCATTGATTTTATCATTTAAATTGTGTTTTTAGTTCGGGCAAATGTTGGTTTTTGAAGAAATTCCCAAAAACGAAATTTCATGATCTGAGGGGCGAAACTGTATCGCAATTTTGTAATTTTTGTATGGTTGAACTCATTTTGGAATGGGTGTTTGGATTTCATAAAATTTGTCAGGTTCCAAGGTGCGGGCCCAGCAGTCGACCTTTGGGTTGATTTTAAGATTTTTGTAAAGATCGAAGCTTTATTATCCGGAATAATTCCTTATAAGTTTTTTGTGTGGTTTGAAGTTTTTCTTGTAGGGTTTGAGTCGTCTGGAAGTCTTTTCACCCGAGAAGTCCATTTTAGAGTACCGGTTGTCGTCTTTTAGGTAAGTATCTTTCCTAACCTTGTGTGGGGGAATTACCCCTTAGGATTTGAGTCTTGTATGTTGATTGTAGTCTGTGTATGTGAGGTGACGAGTGTGTGCTCAGACTTATTTGTAGAAGGTTGAAATTTTAGGGTTCTTAGGTCCTTATATTCACCTTGTATGAAGTTGTTCTTGATACGTTTGAGTTCTTATTTTCTAGTTTCACCTCTATATGCTTTGATTAGAGATAATTACTTTAGGATTCACCCTTATCGCCTACTTGACCCTGATTTGAATTAACCAAATGTTTTACCTATTCTATCGTCATGTTATATTTTCATAAACATCCTATAGTTAATTGAAATTTTTAGTGCCTCATCCTATAATTGTTTAGACTTAATTGGAGTTATGAGTACCTTTTTGCTGCTTACCCTTAATTGAATTTTTGAATATCTCTCATAATTGCTCAAACTCATAAGGGGTTTAGATAACTTATATCTTATTCGACTTGTCCTTACTAGGAATTATTTGACTTGTGTTGGCTTCTGATTGTTGACTTGGATTTTGTGGATTCATTGCTTTGCCTTGTTTTTTCCTGGTCAAGTTGTTCTCTTTTCACTTAGCATTATTTACCGTGATTATTCCTTGTGAATGAGTTCTACTGTTTCTTTGTGATTTGAAGTTCTTGTATTGGTTTACTTGTTTTTCTTTGTATTACTGTCATTGTTACTTGTACTTGTTGTGTTCATGTACGAGTTTTCTGCCGCACTATAATTGTTGTCCTTGTTGGTTACGCTGCATATTTAAATTGGGATTACGAACGTATTCCGGGAGATCCCCATGTCCTGCATATTTACTTTGGGACTACGGACGTATTCCGGGAGATCCCCTGTACTGCATATTTAAATTGGGACTACAGACGTATTCCGGGAGATCCCCATGTATTGCATATTTACTTTGGGACTACGGGCGTATTTCGGGAGATCCCCCAGCACTACATATTTATTTAGGGACTACAGACGTATTCCGGGAGACCCCCATGTACAGCATCATCAATTCTGAACTACGGGACAGGATCCCGGTATGTTTATTGAAGAAACGATGTTTGGAAGACTTTTATTCGAAATTATATTTTGAAGGAAATTATCTTAAAGAAAACTATGTTTGAAAGACTATTATTTTGAAATGTATATTTGAAAAGCATTCACCTTGAAGAAAACTATGTTTGAAAGAAATTTATTGGAAACAATATTTGAAAAACATTTATCTTGAAGGAACTACGTTTGAAGATTATCTTTCTGCAAAGTTTCTATTTGGAGGAAGTATATTCCAAAGTAATTTTTCTACTTGAAAGGATTATATTTTAAAGCTTCCAATATAAAACTTGCGGGTGAAAGTTTACACTTGAAGATTTTGATCAATTAATTGGAGTTGTTGGCTGAGGCTTGATGTGGAAACTATTGCAGTGCTGAGTTACTACTTGCCCTTACTGTATTGTGATTCCCGGATTTGGGTTGTGTTCCCGTCCATCCTTCTGTATATTATTTTAGTGTTTCGTTGTTCTTTCCTATATTTCCTCCCTTATTGTAGTTGTTATGTTATTAGCCATATCGTGTAGATATTAGATAGATGTTATGTTTCCGTTATTTTTGTACTTATGCTTGTTTAGTTTATAAGACCAGTGGTTGTCCTTACTAGTCCTCGTCACTATTTCACCGAGGTTAGTATTGATACTTACTGGGCACCGCTGTGGTGTGCTCATACTATACTTCTGCACATTTTTGTGCAGATCCATGTATTAGTTGTTAGTAGTTGTGCAGGTCATTGCCGAGGAGACTCAAGGTAAACCTGCTGCTATGTTCGTGGGCTTCAGAGTCACCTTCATATCCTCTATTTACATTGTTTTTACTGGCTTCCAAGCAGTTGTATTTAGAAGTTGTAGTAAACTCTGTAGAGCTTATGACTTGTACTACCGGTTTTGAGGAAATTGTAAAGTTTTGCAAAGATCCTATATCGAGACTGTTAGTTTTTCTTTATTGTTGTTGTTATTAAATGAATGTTAGGCTTACCTAGTCTATAAGACTAGGTGCCCTCACGATACCCAATAGAGGGAAAATTGGATCGTGACAAGTTGGTATCAGAGTTTTAGGTTCATAGGTCCTACGAGTCATAAGCGAGTTTAGTAGAGTCTTGCGGATTGGTACGGATACGTCTGTACTAATCTTTGAGAGGCTACCAAACTATTAGGACAATTCCATTTCTGTCATTCCTAACATGCGAGTTCATTGACCTTAAAATTTGAAATTTATCATTCTATTCTCTCACGGATGGTGAGGGCATGAGCCGCGGTTCTTTATGATGTTACCCCCGAGTCAGATGTCACTAGGGGCAGAGGAAAAGGTCGATGAGGAGCACGTGCTGCAGTTAGGTCACCCAACAGAGAAGCCGTTGAGGAGCCGCCAGTGGTCCCAGTTGGGGGGCAGGTACCAGAGGCGCCTGTTGTTACCCCTGGAGTTCAGGAAACCCTGGAACAGTTCCTGAGTATAATTGGTACATTGACTCAGGTGAGGTTGATTCTAGGTGCACCAGCTACTTTACAGACCAGGGGAGGAGCTCAAACTCCTGCCGCCTACACTTCGGAGCAGCAAGGTAATGTTGGTCAAGTTGCAGGTGTCATGGCAGCACAACCTATGGTCCTAGTCTAGCCCGTGATTAGGGCAGCAACATTTGAGGAAGAACAAGTCAGACTTGAGAGGTACAAGAAGTACCACCCTCCTACCTTCAGTGAACTGACGACAGGTGATGCCTAGGGTTTCCTGGATGAGTGTCACCGCATTCTTCGTACATTGGGTATTGTGGAGATGAGCGGGGTTGCTTTTGTCATCTCTTAGCTCAGAGGAGCAGCTTGTTAGTGGTGGCGGGCATATGAGTTGGACAGCCCTGTTGAGTCAGCTTCACTTACATGGGCTCAGTTTTGAGAGATGTTCTTGAGATGGTTTGTACCTCAGTCCCTTCGAGATGCATGGCACATGGAGGTTGAGCAGCTGCGTCCGGCACTATGTCAGTATTAGAGTATGCTATCAGATTCAGTGAGTTGGTCAAATATGCACCTCCCTTGTTTGCTATAGTTAGGGGGCGAGTCCGTAGATTCATTGAGGGGCTCAGGCATGCTATTCGGTTCAGCATGACTCGAGAGTTGGAGTAAGATGTCTCATTTCAGCAGGTGGTAGGAATCACTCGCCGGTTAGAGGGCATGTGGGACCCGGAGCGAGAGGACAGACGAGGTCAGGAGAGAGAGTACAGGGAGGCGAGAAGGCCTCGTAGACCGGAGAGGTCTGTTGGTCCTTATTTTGGAGCCAGGGTACGACATAATACAGTTTTTATGAGTCATCCAGTTCAGCTTGCATTACCGGCTTCGCATGGAGTTGCAGGTACTCATGGGTCTCAGAGTGCTTGTTTTGCACAGTTCCCACAACCACGTTAGTAGAGAGGTTGTTTCGATTGTGGAGATACCAGTCATAGGGCGATAGATTGTCCTAGGATTCGGGTAGGTGTGTCACTGCAGGGTATTCAGGTGATTGGAGGGTGCCCAATAGGGGGAGGCCCGACCTGTTGATGTGTTCGTATAGTAGGTTGGAGGCCGATGTGCCAGATGTTATCACACATGTATGCTTTGATTTGTTGCAGAGCAGCATCATTCGTATTTTGTTTTGGTTCTGCTTATCGGGACGAGTTCCCTTATATGTTGTTTCATTTATGAGTGAGTTTCATGCTTTGCACTCTATTTTCATGTTTGCTCCTATTGGGAGATTCTGTGAGTGGTAGCCCATGTCTATCATTGTTTTATTCATCATTGAGAGTGGTTCTACGAGGAGTGAGTCCCTGTTATTCATGATGGTAAGCTTGATGTGATTTTCCTGAGTATTTTGGTTACGAGTTGTGATTTTATTCTCTACCGGGGTGAGAGTTCAGCGAGTGTTGTGATATAGTAGCAGATATGAGTTAGTGGCAGATTTCAATTGGTATGATATGTATTCGATATGTGCTATAGATTTGAGGGCGTGACCCTCATGATCTCTTATGATTCGATATGTTTGAACCGGGCTAAGTACCACGGAGGAAATTATATCAGGATGGGATCCTTGTGATTTATTTATATGCTTTCATTCTTTCCTTGTTATATCGGTTGTGGTCAGTACTGATAGATATTAGTGCCTGTCGGAATTGTTTGATAGTTTCCTTATGTGTTTCTCTTTTCATATTCAGTCATTTTCTTTCTGTGTTTCTTAAGTTTTAGCTTGCGGGACGTGTGCCCGGTGGTGTTAGTCGTGGCTTGGGGATTCGGGTGTTTAATTATGAGGTCTTCGTGTTTGTTGCATCATTATCAGTGTTATGGAAGGTTGAGACAAAGTTGTTTCGAATATGAGGCTATCACCAGTGCTGGATTGATTTTCAGGAAGCTATTATGATCGGAAGTGTTATTATGAGTCTATGTGTGGTGTGCTATATTCTGTGGTCATACTTGGTGGGTGTAGGCATGAGTTGTTGTAGCGGGTTGTGATTGATGCCAGATATGAATTCAGAATCAGGTCTTTTTGGAAATGAATAGAAGGTGGGAATTTTTGCTTTAAGGCTTATCGATGTTGGTAGAAAGGCTAAATTCTAGTTAAGATGGTGTCGTCAGGCTTATGTAGGTTGGGATGACATGGGATCACCTGTGGGTGTATGTTGGAAGTGCTCATTTAGTAAGTTGAAGGCTTGAGGCGATTCTTGGCACATTCGAGGATGAATGTTTGTTTTAAGAGGGGGAGAATGTAACGATCACACCGGTCGTTTTGAGAATTTAAGCTTTGTTCGATAGCGTAAGGTCTTGAACAACTTCACATTGTGTATATCAACCTGCGTGCATGGTTGGATTCAGTTACCGGATAATTCAGAGTCGATTTGGAAGAAGGATTTTTGTTTTGGAAACTTAAGCGGTGGAATTTGATTGGAATTTTGAACTTTTGTGAAAACGGCTCGGGAATGAGTTTTGGGTAATGTCAAGAGCTCTGTTTGGTGATTTTGGACTTAGGCGCGCGACCGGAATTTGATTTCGAGGTCCGTAGAGAAATTGAGGCAAATCGGCAAAAGTTGGAAAATTTGAAGTTTGGGAAATGGAGAAGTTTTACCACAGTTGAATTTTTGAGATATCAGGGTCCGAATGCGATTCTGAGAGTTGGAGTAGCTCCGGAATGTCAATTGGGACTTGTCTGCAAAATTTGGTGTCATTCCAGGTAGAATTGATAGGTTTCGACACGAGATTAGAAGTTTGAAGATTTGAAAGTTCATAAGTTCGATCTACGATGCGATTTGTTGTTTCGGCATTGTTTGATGTGATTCGAGACCTCGAGTGATTCCATGTTGGGTTACATGATTTTTCTGTGTGTTTAGAAGGGTTCCCGGGGGCCTCGGGTGGGCTTCGGGTCATTTCTCCCTATTTTTTAACTATTGTTCTGTCTTCTGGTGTTTCCTTCTATGCGATCGCATAGGCATAGATGCAATCGCAAAAGTTCTGTTTTCTTCCTCTTCATGTTCGCATTCCCTCATTCGCTTTAGCATAGTAGAAATTAGGGGCTGGAGGAGCGGGGTGTTGGTTATTTCTTCTCTGCGTTGACATAACTAACCACGCGATCCCACAAGACCCTGCCCGTTTGTTCATCGCGTTCGCGTGGCTCCTTACGTGATCACATAAGTCTGCCTACCCCCTTATACGCGATCGCATAAGCCCTTCTATGATCGCGTAGCATATTTCGAACCAACATCTATTTTCTTCTACGCGATCACATCTTCACTCGCGATCGACGATGTACAAAAATATGGGCAGACATAGTATATTCCAAAATCGAGGGTTTCACCATTTTCACCATATTTTTACTTGTAGAGCTGGGTTTTGAGCGATTCTTCGTGGGGTTTTCCAGAAATTCGATTGGGTAAGTTTTCTTCACCTAGAATTAAATATATTCCATGATTTATTCTTTGTTTTTATCATTTATATTTTGTTTTTAGTTGGGGAAAATTTTGGTTTTTGAAAAAATTCCCAAAAATGAAATTTCATGATTTGAGGGGATAAATGGTATCAGAATTTGGTAATTTTTGTATGGTTGAACTCACTTTGGAATGAGTGTTCGGATTATATAAAATTTGTCAGGTTCCGAGGTGCGGGCCTGGGGGTCGACTTTTGGGTCGATAATTAGATTTTTGTAAAGATCGAAGCTTTAATATCCAGAATAGTTCCTTATAAGTCTTATGTGTGTTTTGAAGTTTTTCTAGTTGGTTTTGAGCCGTCCAGAGGCCTTTTTACCCGAGAAGTCCATTTTAGAGTACCGAGTTGTCGTCTTTGAGGTAAGTATCCTGCCTAACCTTGTGTGGGGGAATTACCCCTTAAGATTTGGGTCTTGTATGTTGATTGTTGTCCGTGTACGCGAGGTGACAAGTGTGTACTCGAACTTATTTCTAGAACGTTGACCTTTTAGGGTACTTAGGTTCTTATATTCACCTTGTATGGAGTTGTTCTTGATACGCTTGAGTTCTTATTTGATAGTTTCACCTCTATATGCTTTGATTAGAGATAATTGCTTAAGGATTCACCCTTACCGCCTACTTGACCCTGATTTGACTTAACCAAAGGTTTTACCTCTTCTATCGTCATGCTATATTTTCATAAACTGCCTATAATCAATTGAAATTATTAGTACCTCATCCTATAATTGTTTAGCCTTAATTGGAGTTATGATTACCTTTTTGTTGCTTACCCTTAATTGAATTGTTGAATATCTCTCATAATTTCTCAACCTCATAAGGGGTTTAGATAACTTATATCATAGTTGACTTGTCCTTACTTGGAATTATTTGACTTGTGTTGGCTTCTTATTGTTGACTTGAATTTTGTGGATTCGTTGCTTTGCCTTGTTTTTCCTTGGTCAAACTGTTCTCTTTACACTTAGAATTCTTTACCGTGATTATTCCTTGTGAATGAGTTCTACTTTTTCTTTGTGATTTGAAGTTCTTATATTGGTTTACTCGCCGTTCTTTGTACTACTGTCATTGTTGCTTGTACTTGTTGTGGTGATGTACGAGTTTTATGCCGCACTATAATTGTTGTCCTTGTTGGTTGCGCTGCATATTTAAATTGGGACTATAGACATATCCCAGGAGATCCCCATGTGCTGTATATTTGAATTGGGACTACGGACGTATTTCGGGAGATCCCCTTGTACTGCATATTTAAATTGGGACTACATACGTATTTCGGGAGATACCCCTGTACTGCATATTTACTTTGGGGCTACAGACGTATTCTGGGAGATCCCCCAACACTACATATTTATTTTTGGACTATGGACGTATTCCGGGAAATCCCCTTGTACTGCATGATCAATTCTGAACTACGGGACGGGATCCTGGTAGGTTTATTGAATAAACGATGTTTGAAAGATATTTATTCGAAAAGTATATTTGAAAGGAAATTATCTTGAAGAAAACTATGTTTAAAACATTATTATTTGGAAAGGTATATTTGAAAAGCATTCACCTTGAATAAAACTATGTTTGAAATACATTTATTGGAAACAATATTTGAAAAGTATTTATCTTGAAGGAAAGACGTTTGAAGATTATCTTTCTGCAAAGTTTATATTTTGAGGAAGTATATTTCAAAAGAATTTTTCTACTTGAAAGTATTCTATTTTAAAGCTTCAAATATAAAACTCGCGGGTGAAAGTTTACACTTGAAGATTTTGATCAATTTATTGGAGTTGTTGGCTGAGGTCTGATGTGGAAACTATTGCAGTGTTGAGTTAATACTTGCCCTAACTGTATTGTGATTTCCGGATTTGGGTTGTGTTCCCGTCCATCCTTATATATATTATTTTAGTGTTCCGTTGTTGTTTGTTGTTTTCCTCCCTTATTGTTGTTGTTATGTTATTAGATATCGTGTATATATTAGATAGATCCTATGTTTCCGTTATTTCTGTACTTATGCATGTTTAGTTTATTAGACCAGTTGGTGTCTTGACTAGTCGTCGTCACTACTTCACCGAGGTTAGTCCTGATGCTTACTGGGCACTGCTGTGGTGTGCTCATACTACACTTATTCACATTTTTGTGCAGATCCAGATATTAACTGTTAGTATCTGTGCGGGTCATTGCCGAGGAGACTCAAGGTAAACCTGCTGCTACATTTGCGGGCTTCGGTGTCACCTTCCTATTCTGCATTTACACTGTTTTTACTTACTTCCAAATAGTTGTATTTAGAAGTTGTAGTAAACTCCGTAGAGCTTATGACTTGTACTGCCAATTTTGGAGAAATTGTAAATTCTGCAAAGATCCTATATCGAGACTATTAGTTTTTCTTTATTATTGTTGTTATTCAATGAATGATTGGCTTACCTAGTCCCTAAGACTAGGTGCCATCATGACACCCAACAGAGGGAAAATTAGGTCGTGACAGTTACCTTCTTGGATGAACCAGCTTCATTAGGAGTGGCATGGACTTCATATTCACAAGCAATCAGAGTATTTTCCCCAAAGTGATCTTTGCTTGTAGCCACCTCCCATTTCTTTATAGGCACCTTGATATATGCAAGCACAACCGTGACAATGAAGCCATAGGGAATGGCATGAGATTTGGAGCCATTTATAACCCTATCAAGGAGCTGGATTTTAAATCCAGACCAATTAATTTGCCTCCCAATATCGAAATACTCCATCAAGACCAAGTCCATGAAGTTTGAAATGTGCCTCCTTAGCTGCCTAAGAAGAACACATTTGTTGATAAATTCGAATAACACCTTGTGAGGTGGCTTCATCTCACTCTTGTACACAGTCTTGGGCTCAATATCCTCCTTATTGTCACTGAATTTTATGGTAATGTCAAGGGCATTAGGAAGGTTTTATAGGCTTGGCCACTTCAGCTTTGTGTAGTCATTGTACCCCTCAGAAGGTACACTCAAAATTTCTCCCACCTCCTTTTCATCGAAAGAGATTTGCACCCCTTTCACCAAGCTGGTAACCCTTCCATCCTTCACATCAACATTTGCCATAAACTCAAAAATTTCATTCCTTGCTAACCTTCCATCCATCTGATGGATCATGTCCTTCCAACCGTGCACTTCCAATTTCTCCAACAGCATCACCATTCATTCGTCCTCCAAATCCCTGAGGAGTCTACCCTTCAGAAGTGTTCTCTTGCCAAACTTGGCCATCTTGTCATTCTAAGTGTCTGACCCATCTTCCTCTTCTCCACTCCATTCCTCTTATTGGGTTTGGGAGTCTTAACCTCCACTTTTTCAATCACATCTTCATCTTGATGGACCGGGTCCATCTCACCAATATCAACAACTTCAACAGGCTCATCCACATTCTTCTTCCCCTTTTTCAACCTTTTTTTCTTTTGCTTTCTTCTAAGGCTCTTTGCAAATTTTCCTCATTCTGCTTTAGCTGAATTCTGTTAGATCTTCCTCTTGTGGGAGGAATTTCAACAGTGTCAGAAGGGCAAGTCTTCCTTTTCTTCTTAGCCCTAGCAGCGCCAGGGATCTTAGCGTTGGAAGTTCTCTTCTTCTTTGGGTTGTAGCTCTCAGTCACTTTCTTCAATAGGTCTGCAAGAGTTTCTTCTACAGATGAACCAAGTTCAACTACATTTTTCCCAAGTTTAACCAGCCCTTCAGCGGCTTCGCCCGACCCACTTCCCCCCGTTTTCTTCACATTTTCCTCCATTTCACCTGATTCTGCTGCACAAACAGCCAGGAATGGGTGAAGAATCAACCACTCTTTTATCCATTCCCTTTTCTTCACTTCGAGCACCCTCACTTCTTTTTATTTTTCCTTTTTATTTTTACCACCTATCCTTCTGGACTCAGAAGTTTCTATATCAACCACAGATCTAACCAGAATAAACATGTTCTCCTGATTCTCAGCTAAATCTGGAATGATATCAGTTATAGTATTTGGGCCAGATGTTACCTGTTCTGTATTAGAAGACCCAGTTCCTTCCCCCTCAGTAGCAGACTTGAAGGATTCTTCAGAAAACTGGGGTTCTTGGGCTTGGCTAGCATTCAATTGAGGTCTAATTTCTTTGATAATTCACTCCCATCCACTCTCTTGCGAGCAAGCATCTTAACTCTTCTTTTCTTAGGCTGAGGAGTGGTTGAAGATGAGGTGCATGGTGGGGGTGTGCCTTCCTTCAGTAATGAAGAAGGGGTTTCAAAAGTGTTAGCCATTGCTATGCTTGGTTCTAGAAGAAAAAGAGATAGATTGAAATTGGAAGATGAGAGAAGATGGAGAGTATTTCGACGGCTTGAGAATTATAGAGTGAAGACAGAAATAATAATTATCAATATAAAGGAGGGGTAATTAATGGGTAACGTCAGGATTTTCAGACTTTTAGAAGTCTAATCTAACTGAAATTCAGTTTTGAAAAGATGTTGGAGTCTTTCCCTAGTATCTGGGTGGTTTAATTCGGTTAGGAGTCTTTGAACGGAATTGGTTCACTAGTAACAGATAAGTTCAAATAATTTTGGAATTTATAAGGACTTTGCTCATGATCCAAATATTATTATTTCAAATTATGCAGAGCGTAGAAAACATATCGTGTTATCTTGATGAACCAGGTTCTTCATTGAGAATTCTCTTGTGTAAGTCTAAATTTGCCAAAATAGAGAAAATATCATTAGAGATTAATGAGTCATTTTAACAGATGGCACAAGAGTATACTATTGAAAGTAAGAGATTGAGCAAGAATTAATTTAGTTATATACACAATTTCCAGATTTTCTAACAAAAAAAAATAATTTTTTTTATTATCTTAAATAATTTTTTTCCATAGATTCTGAACTGGTCCTTTTAGGTGATCTTAATCATCCCTATTTCTAACATGTTCCTTTCAAATTGATCTCTACGTAGGGATTTTGTAAACATGTTAGTTATTTCCTTGGCAGTAGCACAAAATTCCACAGTGATCAACCATTTTTCATAGTTATCCCTCAAAAAGTGATGTCAAACATCTTTGTGCTTAGTTCTCTTGTGATGAACTGGGTTCTTGGTCATACTAATTGTACTAGTGTTATCACAAAAGATGGGGATACAAACAATATCAATTCCAAAGTCCATTAATTGTTGTTTGATCCACAACAATTGAGCATAACATGAAGCAGCAACAACATACTCAGCTTTAGCACTAGATAAGGCCACTGGATTTTGCTTTTTGGTGGCCCAAGACACAAGACATGAGCCAATAAAGTGTGCCAAACCTGAGGTGCTCTTTCTATCCACAAGAAAACCTGCATAATCATCATCAGAATATCCCACAAGATTGAAATTACTACATTTTGGATACCAAAGACAAAGATCACTGGAGCCTTTAGATATCTCAAAATTCTCTTGACAGAAGTCAAGTGAGACTCTTTTGGATTTGCCTGAAATCTCGCACAAAGGACTACACTGAAAACAATGTTAGGTCTACTAGCAGTGAGATACAGTAATGAGCTAATCATTCCTCTTTACAACTTCTGATCAACAGATGAACCAGGTTCATCTATATCCAACTTTGTAGCTGTTGCAATAGGAGTGTCAATTTCTTTGGAATCTTCCATTTTAAACCCTTTAAGCAATTCTTTTACATACTTCTGCTGATGGGTCATACTTCCATTTGAATTTTGTTTAATTTGTAAGCCTAAAAAGAAATTAAGCCCACCCATCATGCTCATTTCAATTTCACTCCCCATTAGTTTAGCAAATTCTTTACTTAGGTTATCAGTAGTTGTTCCAAATATTATATCATCAACATATATCTGAACTACCAAGAGATCTTTACCTTTTTCTTTCAAGAAAATAGTATTGTCTATTTTACCTCTCTTTTAGTCATGCTAAATCAAAAACTTTGATAATCTTTCATACCATGTTGTTGGAGCCTACTTGAGCCCATAAAGTGCTTTGTCAAGTTTGTACACATGAGCAAGACTCACCTTGTTTCCAAACCCCGGAGGTTTCTTGACAAACACTTCTTCCTTTAGGTGGCCATTGAGGAAGGCACTCTTAAAATCCATCTGGTGAAGGCTGAATTCCATGTAAACAGCAAAGGCTATGAGGAGTCTTATTGCTTCCAAACTTGTAACTGGAGTGAAGGTTTCATCGTAGTCTATGCCTTCCTCTTGACTATATCATTAAACCACCAATCTTGCCTTGTTCCTTATAACTGATTCATCCTCATCAAGTTTGTTTTTGAAGACCCATTTTGTGCCAATTACTAACTTTTCCAGGGGTCTTGGTACCAGACGCCAAACTTGACTTCTTTCAAATTAGTTGAGTTCATCTGCCATTGCATTTATGTCTGCATCCTGCAAAGCCTCAACAATATTTGTAGGTTAAATAAGAGATAAGAAAGCATCAAAAGCACAAATGTTCTTTAATGAAGATTTGGTTTTGATTCCAGAGGTTGGATCAGTAATTATGTTCTCAATAGGATGAGAACTTTGATACTTGTTGTATTTTACAACCAACTGGCTTCTCGTTGATGCACGTTCAGTGTTTTGTTGTTGTGGAACAGGTTCATGGACATGTTCCATTGAGGTTTGAGGATCATTTTCTCTTTGTTCTATTCCCCATATCATGTTGCTCTAGGTATATTAACATGTTCATCACTTGTTCCTTCTTCCACTGCATCTTCAATCTAGGAGGTGCTTTCATTTAAGTTTCTTACCAACCCAATTGCTTGATCATCATGTTCATGTCTCTCAGAAAGAATGTTAGTTTCATCGAAAACCACATGAACACTTTCTTCAATAGCTCTTTTTTTATAGACCTTATAAGTTTTACTATGTGAAAAATATCCCAAGAATACTTCCTCATCACTTCTGGGATCAAACTTGCCTAGGGGTCTTTACCATTGTTATGCACAAAGCACTTGCATCCAAATGCCCTAAGATTGGATATATTTGGTTTTCTCCCTTTAAGTAACTCATAGAGAGTCTTCTCAACAAGAGGTCTAGTAATGCACATATTTATGATGTAGCATGCAGTATTTACAACTTCTGACCAGAAGCTATGGGGCAGTTTACTAGAAAAAAAACATAGTCTAGACATATCTTCAAGTGTCCTATTCTTTGTTTCAACTACTCCATTTTTTTTGGAGTCCTAGGAGAAGAAAAATTCTGATCTATGACATGCTCATCAAAAAATTCAGAAAATTTAGCATTTTCAAATTCAGTACCATGCTCAGACCTAATTGATGCAAGTTGATTACCTAGTTGTTTCCTGAGTTTTTCTAACAAAAGAAGTGAACATGTCAAATGCTTCATCTTTAGATGTTAAAAACAATGTCCAAGTAAACATACAGTAATCATCAACAAACACCATCACATATCTTTTACAACCTCTGCTTAATGTTCTCATTGGACCACAGAGATCCATATGGACCAGTTACATCATTATGGTGGTGCTTACCACTTCCTTGCATTGAAAAGAGGATTTTAACTGCTTCCCCCTTGCACAAGCCTCAAAAAATTTGTCTTCCTTGAACTTGATGTTAGGCAGTCCTATCACCAAACCCTTGGAGACTAATTTGTTGAGTTGATTCAACCTTTCATGTCCAAGTCTCTTGTGCCAAAGGAGGGGATCATTGTCCAACACACTTAATCATGTGAGTTCATTTTCTGAAAGTGTGGACAGATCTACAATATATGTATATATATATTGTTAACTCTTTTTCCCTACAAAACAATCTTGTAGGTGGTAAGATTAATCACAAAACATTTCGTAGAGGTGAATGCTACCAAGTTACCTCTATCACATAGTTGTGATACACTAATTAGACTGTATTTTAGGCCGCCTATAAAGTAGACATTCTCAATAGAGTGAAATTCAGTCTTACCTACCTTACGAACCCCAATGATCTCACATTTCTTCCCATTTCCAAAGGAGACATTACCTCATTTGAGGTCCTCAAGTGAAAGGAACTGGTTCTTGCTTCATGTCATGTGCTTTGAGCATCCACTATCCTTGTACCAAATTTGGGCTGCTCCGCTTCACTTGGAACTGCAAAAAGAAACCAGGGGTTAGTCTTAGGAACAAACTAGTTTGGGTCCCTTTCTATAGGCAAAATGATGAATTAAATTCTTTTTAGCCCAACTTGGTAGCATATTCTTCTGTTGAACAAATTTTTTGTTGTTTTGGCTTGCCTTTTATTTTGCATTACATTCACTTTTATAGTGATTTGTTTTACCACACTGAGTACAAATCTTGTTCTCAGGAAGTGTAAGGTACTAGCTTTTAGGATCCCATTTAGGTGGCAGATTCCCAAAGCCAAGACCTCTTCTATTGCTACTATGATGTTCCTATAGCTATGAAAGAGCATTGGAGGTCCTGTTCCATTTACAAGTTTTGTAGAGTTCATGCTTGACCTTACCTAGGTCCTCCTTCAACATTCTTACCTGCTCATCCTTTTTATACAACTCATCTTTCAGTTTACCTATATTTTCTTCTAGAGTGAGTTGTGTGTAATCAGTTGCCTTATTACTTGTTCCTAATTTAAATTTTAGGTTTTCAGATCTAAGTTCTAAAACATTTGATTCACATGCATGAACCTGGTTCTTTAGTGCAATATTTTCTCTTATAGTCTTATAACTCTAAGTTCCAGGTTCTTATAATCTTAGATAGATATTCCTTTTCATTGTTTATATCCTTAGATTCATTAATGAAATCTAGAGGTAACTCAGATAGCCTCTCTTTAGACAAAAAATTAAATCTTGTATTGAAATAAATTGCACCTACCTCAGATTCCTCATCGGATTCTCCAATTTCCATAAGTGCTTGTTCATCTCCATCTTCATCATCTGATTCCTCATCCGAGCTTTCTCCCCAAGAAACAACCATAGCCTTTGTTGATCCTTTGTTCTTCTTGGGTTGAACATGTTCCTTCTTCCTGTTTCTTCATTCAGCTCTTTCCTTCTTCCATTCAATTTCCCATTGAGAGCAGTTTTTGATGTGGTGATCAGTCTTCTCACACTTGTAGCAGCCCTCATTGGTCTATTTATTAGGAACCCTTGGTTTGATGTAGCTTCCACTTCTTGAAGAACCTTTTCCTCTCATTAGGTACTTCTTGAAGTCCTTTGTGATCATAGCCATTTCATCTTCCTCTAGATCAGAACTTTCAGTGATTCTGAGTGCTAGGCTCCTTTCCTTTTTGGGTACATCCATCTTCATGGTTTTCCTTCTAAGTTCAAAATCAGTGAGATTTCCAATCAGCTCATCCAACTTAAGAGTGACAATGTTCTTTAAATCCTAAATGACAATGATTTTTCTATCCCAAGAGACTAGCAGAACCCTTGTCGGAATCTTTTCAACTTTGTCTTCTTCAAGAATAATCCTTCCAAGAGACTTAAGTTCATTTGTCAGTGTGGTGAACCTTGTATACATTTCTTGTATGGTTTCCACTTCCTTCTTAATGAAATTCACATATTGAGAATATAGTAGAGTTCTTCTAGACCTCTTCACTTGAGGTGTTCCTTCATGAGCCACTTGCAAAATGTCTCAAATTTCCTTAGCAGTGTTACATCTTTGAATTATGTTGTACTTGTCTGGACCAACTCCGCACACAAGCCATTTCTTGGCCTTGGCATTCTTCTCCCATTTACTCAAGTCCTCAGCAGTGCAATCAGCTCTTGTTTTTAGCACATCTACTCTCCCTTCACTCTTCTTCATGGTAGCCAGGGGACCATGAGTGACAATGTCCCATAGCTCATAGTCATCTCCTATGTTGTGGTCTCTCATTATCTTTTTCAACCGGGAGTAGTACTGGCCATTGAAGAGTGGTGGCCTAGCAGTTGATTGTCCTTCTAAATTTCCAGGCGGTGCACTAATAAGTAGGGATTTAAACCTATTATTTTTTCTCTTTTACTTGTGTTTAGGTCCAAAAATGCGTGAAGGTATTCCCAGAAACTAATGTAATATGCTTGCTTGCAAGGATTGTTCAAAATGAGCCAAAGGAGTCATAATCAACTCATATAGGAGTCAAAACATGAACAAAAATCAAGACTGGGCCAAGAGATATGAAACGCGGACCACACAAATATTGTGCGGCCGTAAAAGCTACAACGTGATCGCGAGCACTAATATAAGGTCCGCGAAAGGAAGATTCAGAGAGGTTGATTTTTAGGCAAAAAGAGGAACGCGGACCGCATTAGAAAGGTGTGGCCGCTAATGTACCAGCCGGGCCGCGATTGGAATCATGCCGACCACGGTTGCTGAGGTTCAGAGAGCTTACATTTTAAGCAAAAATAAGAAGTACGGTCCGCGTCAGAATTACGTAGCCGCGGAAGTGTCTATGTTCAAACAAATGATGGAAAGGAATTTCCAATTCCGATGCTCAAATTGCCTCCCATACTATTCCATCTGCATCCTTAAAGTACAAATGGGTCAAATCTCTCAAGAATTGAAAACTCTCCCTAAGGGGGCTCTACCAAGTGACACGGTACTAAACCCGAAGGGTGGGAACAATACAGGCTATGCCATGGCGGTGACCATATGGAGCGGTCGAGGTGGTGAAGCAAGTACCTCCAATAAAAAAAAGGTTGTGAATGATGATGTTGTGATGCAAAATCATGATGATCCAATAGTTGATGAGCAAGTGACTGTTGATAATTTGAACGAAGAAGTGAGGATCGATATTCATGACAATGAGGAGGAGACTCAAAATGACGTGAACCCGTATAGGGAGCACGTAATAGACATTCCAAAAATGGTACTGCCAAAAGCCAAGGATCCTTTGCCAAGGCCTCCTCCACCTTATCCTCAAAGACTTGCAAAGCTAAAGAATGAAAACCAATTCAAGAAGTTTATTGAGATGATGAAAAACTTGTCAATCAATGTTCCCTTAGTGGAAGCTCTTGAGCAAATGCCGAGTTATGCCAAGTTTATCAAAGACTTGGTAACTAAAAAGAGATATATGGATTGTGAGACCATCAAAATGACTCATCAAGTGAGTGCAATTGTGCACTCGATGGCTCCAAAGCATGAATATCCCGGCGCATTTACAATTCCTTGTACCATTGGGAGTACGGATTTTTCAAAGTCCTTGTGTGATTTTGGAGCAAGTATAAATTTGATGCCTTACTCTGTATTCAAGACTTTAGGTATTTTGTAAACCGATAGCTACTTCATTGAGATTGAAAATGGCGGATAGAACAATGAAAAGGCCGCTTGGTATTATTGATGATGTTATTGTTCGGGTCGACAAGTTTATTTTTCCTGCTAATTTTGTGATTCTCGATTGCGAAGTCGACTATGAGGTGCCTATAATATTGGGAAGTTCTTTCCTAGCAAAAGGGAAGGCTTTGGTTGATATGGAATCAGGGGATCTCACCTTTCGAGTGGGTGATGAAAAGGTTGTATTCCACGTGAGAAAATCGATGAGGCCGCCGAATAGTATTGAAGTTTGCTCTTTTGTTGATCTTGTGACGGAGGTGATAGTTTGTGAAACAAGTGCCATGATCAATGTGGAAGAACCTATGGAAGCTGTATTGTTGAACCATGAGGATGATGAGAGGGATGGCTTGGTTGAATATGCAAACGCCTTGCAAGGAATGTGATCCTACTCTTATGGGCCGCGTTAACTCTTCTTGGACTTGGAAAATTAGAAGACTCCACCGACAAAACCCTCAATCGAGGAGCCACCAACATTGGAGTTGAAGCCTCTACCCTCTCACCTCAGGTATGAATTCTTAGGCCCATCTTCTACATTACCTGTTATTCTTTCTGATTGCTTAACCAAAGTGCAAGTAAACTCCACTCTTGAGGTGCTTCAAAGAAGAAAAAAGGCAATTGGAGGGACCTTAGCTGACATGCAGGGCATAAGCCTCGCCTTTTGCATGCATAAAATTATACTTGAGGATGACGCAAAACCTTTCGTGGAATATCAAAGGAGGTTGAACAAGGCTATTCAGAGGTTGTCAAGAAAGAAATTATCAAATGGATTGATGCATGGGTGGTGTGTTCCTTTAGATAGTGCATGGACTTCATCGGTGCAATGTGTGCCAAAAAAGGGGAGTATGACTGTTGTGACAAATGAGAAAAGTGAGTTGATCCCTACTAGGACCGTGACCGGATGGAGGGTATGTATGGACTACCGAAAGTTGAACAAAGTGACCCGTAAAAATCATTTTTCATTGCCCTTTCTTGATCAAATATTAGACAGACTTGTCGGGCGTGCCTACTATTGCTTTTTGGATGGGTACTCAGGGGTACAACCAGATTGTCATAGACCCGAAAGACCAAGAGAAAGCTATCTTCACATGCCCGTATAAAACATTTTCATTCTCACGGATGTCGTTTTGTGTAATGCACCCACTACCTTTGAGCAGCGCATGATGGCTATATTTACGGACATGGTGGAGGACTTCCTCGAAGTCTTTATGGATGATTTCTGTGTTTTTGACGACTCATTTAAAGAATTCTTGGAAAATATTGACAAGGTTCTAGCCCGACGTGAAGAGAAAAATCTTTTGCTTAATTTGGAAAAATGCCACTTTATGGTCGAGGAGGGAATTGTCCTCGACCATAAGATCTCAAAGAACGGAATCGAAGTGGACAAGGTGAAGATAGAAGTGATTTCAAAGCTACCTCCTCCTACTTCCGTCAAGGGAGTTAGGAGCTTTCTTGGTAACACGGGGTTCTACTGAAGGTTCACCAAAGACTTTTCATAACTGGTGAATCCCTTGTGCGAGCTACTAGAAACTGATGCAAAGTTTGTGTTCAATGAAGAGTGAATGAAGAATTTTGAGCTTCTAAAGTATAAATTGACAACCACTCCAATCATTACCACACCCAATTGGATCTCTCCCTTTGAGCTTATGTGCGATGAAAGTGATGTTGCAATAGGAGCGGTTTTGGGGAAAAGGGTAAACAAGATATTTCACCCAGTGTATTATGTATGAAAAACAAGGAATGATTCTTATGTCAATTATACGGTGACGCATAAAGAGTTGTTAGCAATTGTGTTCACCATGGAAAAGTTTCGGCCTTAGCTCATGGGTGCCAAAGTGATTGTTCACACCGATCACGCGGAAATTCGTTACTTGATGACTAAAAAGGACTCGAAAGATAGATTGATGAGATGGGTTTTGTTTCTTCAAGAGTTTGACCTCGAGATCATTGATAGAAAAGGAAGTGAAAATCAGTTTGAGGATCATTTGTCCCATTTAGAAGAGGAAGGGAGGCCCAAAGATGGTCTTGAAATTAATGATGCATTTCCGGATGAGCAACTCCTCTCCGTTTCATTGAATGGTATGACTTGGTTCACGAATGTTGCTAATTTCCTTGTTACTGGCATTTTCACGTGTGATCTCTCTTCTAACCAAAGGAAGAAACTCAAATGGGACAGTTTGGATTATTATTGGGATGAACCCTATTTGTTCAAGATTTGCAATGACGGGGTGATTCGTAGATGTGTCCCAGAGGAGGAGCAAATGAGTATACTTGATGCTTGTCATTCCTCGTCGTACGGTGGTCATCACGGTGGGGCGAGAACAGCTTTCAAGGTTCTTAGCAGTGGTTTTTATTTTCCAACCTTGTATAGGGATGCAAGTGAGCTTTCCAAGAGATGTGATGAATGTCAGAGAGCTGGGGGAATATCATAGAAGGATGAAATGCCTGTCACCACTATTCTTGAAGTTGACATTTTGGATGTGTGGGGCATAGACTTCATGGGTCCTTTTGTGTGTTCGTATGGAAACACTTACATTCTGGTGGCGGTTGATTATGTTTCCAAGTGGGTGGAAGCCGTGTATTTTCCAAACAACGAGGCCCGGAGTATGGTGGCGTTCCTCAAGAAAAACATCTTCACACGGCTTGGTACTACTCGAACAATCATCAGTGATGAAGGGTCTCATTTCTGCAATAGGGCATTTGACACTTTTCTTTTAAACTATAGTGTCAATCACAAGGCGTCAACTCCTTATCACCCCCAAGCTAGTGCACAAGTGGAGGTCTCAAACAGGGAAATCAAAAGCATATTGTCAAAAGCTGTGAATGCAAATAAAACGGATTGGTCAAGGAAGCTCGATGGTGCGTTGTGGGCTTATTTAAGACTCCAATCGGTATGTCTCTGTAACGGTTGGTGTTTTAGGAAAGCGTGCCATTTGCCGGTTTATCTAGACCATAAAGCTATGTGGGCCTTGAAGAGGTTAAATCTTGAGTGGGATGTTGCATCAAATCTCCAAGTAGAAAAACTCAATGAGCTAGATGAGTTCCGATTTCATGCCAATTCAACCTCATCATTGTACAAGGAGAATATGGAATACTTACACGACAAATATGCCCGAGACAAAGAATTCAAGGAGGGTGATTTGGTCATTTTTTTAGACTCTAGGTTACGTCTGTTTCCGGGAAAGCTTACGTCCAAATGGAGTGGCCCCTTTGAAGTAGTGCATGTAACACCTTTTGGTGCTCTTGACTTGAAGAACAAAAATGATAAAATCTTTTGGGTTAATGGGAACCGTGTGAAGCATTACTTGGGAAAGTTTGATGACAGCGACGTGGTGGCCTTGATCAAGTTCCAATGATGGTGGTAACCTGCATCATGCCACGTCGTTACATCAGGCGCTTCTTGGGAGGCAATCCAAGTGTGTTTTCTTTCTTTTTCATTTTTCTTCTTAGATTAGGCTCTATTTTGAACTAACTGGTTGTAAGATTTGTGTAGGAATTGTTTGTACAGTGCAGGATTGTTGTTGGAAAATTTTGGCTAAGGATAGGATTTACGATGATCGGGCTCAAAATTTCGCGGTCATCAGGAGCTTTTTCGCGGGGGCATAAATGTGCAGTGGACACGGACTTATAAAACCCTGAATGACAACTCTCTGAAGTTGCATCCACATCCGCGACCATTATTTCGCGGTCAGCGATGCTTGTTTCGCGATCGCGCCTCTTTTTTCGCTGTCAGCATAGTTGGTCAAGAAACATCTCTTCAAAAAGCTAAAAGCGCGGACCGAAATGAAATTCTGCGGCCGTGCCCATGTAGGTCGGTGGGTCCGTTAGTTTTTAGTATAAATAGAAGGGCCCATCTCCTTTTACCCTTTTTGAACTATCACTTCTCAAACCCATACAATACCGTTCATCTTCTTCTGGTCTGCATCATGAATTCATTTCATTAATTAAGAAGTTAATTTCTACCAAAAATCAAAAAAACGGTATGCTAAATTTCTTAATATTCCTCTTAGTTCTTTCTTTTCAATTCTTTTAGTTCCATTTTTGTTTTTATTTTTGGTTAGGGTTAATACAAGCCTCAGACAAAATAATATACAATTGAGGGTTAATTCAGATATGTAATTGATTTTCAAGCCTAATGGGGGATGGGGTTGTTCATTTTGCTGTTTAATTGTAAAAAAAAATTGATAACTGAAAACCCTAGGTCGTAAAACCTTCACCAGTGCTTGGGCACATTGAATTCTGCGGACCGCGGCCTAAATTTCACGGTCAGCATTCATAAGTTTGGTTGTGCTAAATGGGTTTCCAGTTCGCGGCCGCAGAGTTATTTTCCCGGTCACCGACTAACATTATGCGGCCACGTTTATAATTTTGCGGACCACGCTCCTTAACTTCAGAGAGTCATTTAACTGGGTCTGCAGCCGCGTTCATTTTTACGTGGTCAGCATCTCTTATTTCCCGGCTGTGCCCAGATTTACGCGGTCAATGGTGACTCAGCTTCAGAGACTGGGTAATCTGAGCCCCAGTATTCCGCGGCCGCGTCTCTTTCTACGCGGACCGCGATGGCCAATCTGCGACCGTGGCTCCTTTTTCGCTGTCAGCGGACCACTGTTCTGTTAAACACATTGATCATTTAGCTGCTTTCATTTCATAATTGATTGAATAACATTACTAATGAGCTTTCACTAATTGTGTATGCAAATAATGGTTAGATCTGGAGGTGGTCCAGAAAAACAACAATCGAGGGGAGATTCCTCCTGGGGAAGGGAAAGAGGAAAACAAACAGCACCCCTATCTCCTAAAAGAATCATTGGTAATAAACAAACCCTCCAGAGACCCACCCCAGACACTTCGGAGACCAGTGAATATGTCCCCTCCCGGGAGATTTCTGAGGGGTGGCTGCCCAAACCCAAGAAGAGGCACAATCTCAGCCTTTTAGGCGCATAAATGGATCTACCTCTTTATTTGGGTCTGGCTCAGAAGGAGACATTGAGACTCCAACACCTCCTGCCCCAACTGCTGAAACTCCAGCCTCCACAGCAACCCTAGTGAATGTTGATAGTTATGACAATGTCCCAAATGACGGGAGAGGTGGTGACACCCAGACTGGGGGTTGGTGGGATAAAGGAACCTGCCAGTATGGCAAGACCGATTCGTCAGTGAGAAGGCCTACCACAAGTTTCGAGAATGGTGGCCTCAAAGGTCACTCACACTTGAGGGGGACTTCATTGAGAGAGATCTTCTACCCCACAACCCCAACGTCAAGAGACAGTTCAATGAAAGAGTGAGATGGAAGTTGTTCACTAGCAAACTACCAGAAGCCAATGAGTATTTGGTCAAAGAGTTCTATGAAAATGTCGCCCACATCAACAAGGGCACATATTTGACCAAGGTCCGGAACTGGAAGATTATGTTTGATGGAAAGACTTTAAATGGTTATGTTGGGTTCAATGATGACGGTGAGTCGCTCTATCTAGAAAAGGTGGCTTTGGATAAATTAGCCCGCTCATGTCGTGCATCGGTGATAGCCATTCCTGGGACTACTCCAGCTTGTCTTATATCGGGAATTCCAATCTTTAGGAACACTCTAAGATTTAAAGAAAAGGGGTGGTCCACTTATGTGTGCAGCCGGATAGACCCTACTCAGCATAACAACGATATGTCGGTCTCCTCGACGATTATTGTGGCGGCTATCACGGTGGGGTTCCCAATAAATGTGGGGAACATTATGGCTAGAGTTATTACCAGAGCTATTGGAAATGATGAAAGATCGTATCCCTTTCCAAACTTCCTCACCATGTTCTTAGATGACCAGGGAGTAGAAGGAATGGACTTTGACACCAAAGTATAGCCAAAAAGGGCATTATCCTGGTACATCCTTCAGGGTCCAGACAACCCTAAGTCCAAGGGAAAAGTCACCACCTCTACTGACCAGTCTGAAGACACAGGGGTAGTGACCATTGGGTCCAAGCCTTCCACTACTGATGGGTCATCTGCTGCCATGCCAAATCCACCCTCCGGGCCATCTACTTCTATCCCACCCTCAATGCCTTCTTCATCAGCTTGCCCTTAGAATGCTCTGAGGGTTAATTAGACTTGGGCTGGCATCAACAACTGGATGCAGGTAGCTACATCAAAGATATCAGCCTTACCCAGTGCACTAGCAGCTCAGGAAGTTCCAGCATAGCTCCGGATGCCTCCATCAGTGGAGGAATCATTGAAGAGTATTCTTGACAACCAAAAGAAGATTCTAGAGTGTCTGGGTGCGCATGAAAGAGTAATCAAGGAGCTGGGTAAACAAGTGAGGAAAGTGAAGAAGGGTCAAGAAGAGTTGAATAATGAGGTGACGAAGCTCACTTCCGCCGGCGACATACCTTTTGATCTATTTATGGGAGAAACTGCCCCTGCAGAACAGAGAACTCATCCAACACAGATTCCAGAGCAGGAGGCTGACAGAGAGCCGGTGAGGAGAGTGGTGATACCCCACAGGACCGGTGAGTCGGTGCTCTGGACAGCCACATGACCCCACCAGTGACCCCATGCAGACAGAGGCCTCATAGGGAGTTCTCTTTACTCTTTATCCCTACCCTATTCTATTTTTGCCTTTAGACTTAAGGACAATGCTAATTTTTATTTGGGGGGGGGGTGGCGTTATTGGGATATGATGATTTTGATGGGTTGTAATAAATTTGATACTAAATTTCTTTATGTTTTACTTAGCGTATTTTTATTTTCATTATTTTTCACTTTTGGTATGTATATAACTTTACCATTCCATGTGTACATTCATCCCCATTTTGTGAATATTCTTTTCACTCCCGTATTGTAGATATTCATTCTACTTTCCGCATTTTACTTTATAAGTTTGTAGCTTATTATTTCATTTAGTATCTTCTTTTTTAATTTGTAGCTTCTTTGTACATTTTTTCGTGATCAATAAGCCTTTGGTTTTCTTAATGCCACGGTTATTTTCAAAGGTAGAATTTGTGTGAACCGGGTGGCTCTTCCCAACGATCGATGGCGTGACAACCTTCTTAAGGGATTGAGTCTGTTTTTCTTTTTTTGTTTTGATATATAGTAGTAATGAATAAAAGTGACTCAAGTAAGCTTCACTTGGCACTAGCACATTTACCTTCGGCCTCATGGTTAGAGACAAGTTTATTGACGAGATTAGCTCTAGTTGTGACCTTTAGAATCTTGAGTTGACTAAAACTATCATCAAGTGGTTTCTGTTAGCTATATGTGATGTTCAATCCTAGCCAAAGTTGTTGTGGGTCCTCGACTCTATTCTCTTTAAAAACCCAGTAGCCTGAGAGGTGAGGTTTTGAATTGCAAGTCCAAGTCCCGTGCCAACAAGCCTAGAACTTGCCCCAAATGTTTTTCTAGCTAAGATTCTAAGTGTCGCTCGACTTGAGAAGTGATTATAGGCTCTCCTTGGTCCCATTTGAACTTTGTAAACTTCCATAGCCTACCATCTTGATATATGTATTCAATCCTTTTGAGCCTAAGCCTTTTTCATTCAATAACCATATTACAAGCCTTCATCCATTCTATAATGACCCTCTATTCGCACCCAATCTTTCCTTAGCATTAATGATTAACAATAGGAAAGAACATAAGTTTTGGGGAGAGACAAAGAAGTTCAAGATGATGAAAGGTTCAAAGAACAAAAAGAATTGATGAAAAGGAAAGGATTCAAGAAAACAATGTTGAAAGGCTTGGAATGATGAGAAAATGAGTAAAATGTTCGTCATATAGAAGAAAAGAGTGACAATGTGGCTCTGTAGTTCCCGCAAGGAAGAAGAAAATGACTCAAAAAGCCAGTAAAGCATGAACTGAATTGAGAAAATGGAGTGCTTAAGGAAAGATGATACTATCATGGTTCATTATGTCCGATCTCGATCCAAAAAGCCTTAATTACATCCCGCTAAATCCCTATAGGATTTCAAGTTGAGTGGGCTTATATTAGTGGTGATTCACATGAGGGGAAAGCCTATGGTACTTAGAGCCGCACGTGTGGCATTCTTTTGAGAGTGATGAGCGCACTTCTTTACAATCCTGGTTTTGAGTGTCACATTCTACAAGGTGAGATGAGCTCATGGAGAGTATAGGACAAGGAGTTTGGGAACCATAATGACTTACATGAGAGAACGAGTTTCCTTCATGAATTGAGTTAACTCTTGATGCTCTTGTCTCACATTAGACCTATGAAACTCATAATTTTTTAGCATAATGTTGTTAATAATGCATTTGTGTTGAGGGTAATTGTTAGTTGCAATCGAAGTTTGATGAAGTCACCGTAGGACGACTGAAATTTTCCTTTCTTTTTCTGGTGAAGGTGGGAATTACCTTGTTTGCTTGAGGACAAGAAAAAGCTTAAGTTTAGGGGAGTTGATAACTAGGGATTTTAGCCTATTATTTTCTCTCGTTTGCTTATGTTTTGGGCCAAAAATGCTAAAGGTTTTCCTGAAAACTAACTTAATGTGCTTGCTTGTAGGATTTGGTCAAAATGAGGTAAAGAAGAAAAATAAGCTCATGAAGGAGTCAAACTTGCACAAACCAGAAGCACGAAATAGACTGCTGACCGCGATGGAAAAGTCTGGCCGCGTAGTGTTCATTGATGAGGTGGATACAAAAATGCATCCCGTGTAAATGAGGTTCAGAAAAGCTGCTGCCAAGTACAAACATTGCAGCTGATTGTGCAACAAAAGTGCGACCGCAAACCCTTTGGCGCGGCAGCGATAGGATTTATGCTGACAACTAGATAGAGATTCAAAGAGTTTGAAAAGTTGACTCAAAAAGAAGAACGCATCCCGTGCCTAAATTACACGGCTGTGATTTTATCAGACGTGGACGCGGTGGAAATTTTGCTGGGAGCATGACAAGAGGTTCAGAGACTTGGTAAGTGAAACCTAACTAAGGAACACGGCCCGCGAACATAATACGTGACCGTGATTGAAGCCAACGCGGACGCGAATGTATTTATGTTGTCCGCAAAACGTAGTCCAATCCAAGCACAGATTTGAAGAAATGCAGTCTGCGCTCGTTATTGCGCAGATTCGAAAGTCCAAGGGGTGATGCGCCCATTTTTATGTTTTCATCGAAACCTCCGTAGGGGTATTTTTGTCCAGAAAATTTAGTTGTGTATAAATAGATATTTTTCACATTTTTAGGTTAAGTTTTTTTATCAGGGAACACGTGAACAACCGCACTTTACCAATTTGAGTAATTTTAGAGTAGTGTTAGATTCAATATTTCGATTTTATTCTTGTATTTGAATTTTATGACTTATATTACATCTCCATCTTTGATTTCTACCATTATTATGAGTAGCTAGACCCTATAGATAGGGTTGTGACCCAACCTTAGTGTGGGTATTTAATGGGTCTTGAGTTTTTGGGCTTAATTGCTTATGGGTTAGTGATATTTAGTTTATTTTATGCTTTAATTGTAGAATTGGTGGTTGCAAACACTGATTCGTGCTTTTATGACTTAGGCTCTTCTTGAGAAAGAGGGACTAAGTCAAGGAAAAGTAGGCTAACAAGGAATTTGGGTGAATTCAAGAGATTGATAGCCCCAATTAAAGGGTTAAACATAGAGATAGTTATACCCGACTTGAGCCACTTTTACTTTCATGGCTTGACACCTATTTGGGCTTGAGAAAACCAAATCGGGCAAAGTCACTCAAACTACTGAGAGGTATAGAGAGAGTATTTATGTTTGAAGGTTATAATCACAACCCCAATCATGAGAAGCTAGTTCTACACTCTCGACCCCATTAGATACTCTCCTAGGTGGAAGTCACACCCCTAGTGCCTTTTATCACTAGAAAAACTGTCACAAAAATATTGTAGTTAGATTACTCTTTAGCATTCACTAGTATAAAATTAAAATAGAAACAATCCCAACTATGGTTAGACGTGAAATTATAAACAACACGCACAACTAGATTAGGTAGAAACCCAACTCCCAACCAATATTAACTCCATGTGGATATCTGTGACCCGACCGGTCATTTTGTGTTATCGGACCCTTTTCCTAAATGAAACTTTCCATAGCGGCTTTTTATGATTTATGACTTGCAGGGACTGGTGGTCCGGTATTCAGAGGTTTTTAGAGTGCTGTAGGAACAAATGGTTCCTTAAGGTTGGCCTTTAAGGAAAAGTTTGACTTCAGTCAACATTTTGGGAAAACGACCTCATAATTGAGTTTTGTCGGTTCTGGTAGCTTCGTTTGATAATTTTGGACCTGGGCGTATGCTCGGGATGGGTTTGGACGTGTTTTTGTGTTATCAAGGTCTGAACAGAATTTCGAGACCAGGAATAGTTCCATTATGTCATTTATGACTTGCCTGCGAAATTTGGTGTCATTCCGAGTAGTATAGGTCGGTTCGGCGCGTTGTTAGCGAAGTCTAGAAAACTTAAAGTTCCTAAGTTTGGTTCTTGGGGTTTTGAGGTGTGATTTTGAGTTTTAGCGTTGTTTTGGGTGTTCCGAAGGCTCGAGCGAGTCTGTATTATGATTTGGGACTTGTTGGTATATTTGGACGAGGGCTTGGGTGGGCCTAGGGGCCTCCCGGGCACTCAACAGGGCTAAAACCGAGCTAATAGTTGCTGGTGCACCTGATCTGGTGTAACCGCAGGTGCGGTTTCCAGTAGCATGGGCGGGACCGCTCCTGCGGCCCCAAGCATCGCAGGTGCGACCCCAGGTGAGGTCCCCCTTTCTCATAGGTGCGGGCAGAAGTCCGCAAGAGCAGAACCGCTGGTGCGGCCATCCCTCCGCAGGTGCGAACCCAGCCCTTCCCGTCCATTTCCGCAGGTGCGAGCCCCAGACCACAGGCGCGAGACCGCAGGTGCGGTCCTTGAGCCGCAGGTGCGGAATCCCTGTAGGCTAGGCAGTATATATATTCTTTGAAACTCGGGATTTCACCCCCTTCATTCATTTTCCTGCACCATTGGAGTCTTGTGAGCTTGGGGAGAGCACATCACAACCTAGCTACTGTCAAGGTAAGTTAATTCCACTTCAACACTAGTTTAATTCATGATCTTCTAGCTAAATTAACTACTAAATCATTGGAAAGTCAAGAATTGTGTAGTAATTTAGGGTTCTTGAGAAATTGGTCAATTACCCATTTATTGCCATAAATTAAATTAGAGATCATATATTAACGATCCTTAGGTTTCGGGTGAGTGATTCCTTCGTGAGTTTTCGGAATTCGAGCATGCGGGCCCGGGGTTGGATTTTTGGGAATTCTTCAAGAATTTTAAATTTTTGAATAAATAGGATAATTTCCCTACTTTGAGCATGCATTGATGTCATTGCACCGTATTCGGCTAGTTGCGAGTCCTCGGGTGTAGAGTTCGGAGTTCGGGCGCATCCTTGGTCCGAGGGGTAGATTCGACATGAGGTGAGTCTCCTTTCTAACCTTGTAAGGGGTAATTGTCCCCCTAGGTGATTTAAATGCTATATTTGGTTGGGAGATCATTAGCACCGATTTTCACCATCTTTGTTAGCACTGAATCCGATCACGCCCGATCGTCTAGGCCATCTCCCCGCGGACAATGGGGTTTGACATATGATGCGAAAGAAAGTTGTTATAAGAGTAGTACCACCATGTGCGCAAACTGGAGTCTGATCTCCACCCGATCAGCTAGGCTGCCTTCCCACATATGCTGTGTGGGTTGGCTTTTTCTTTTCCAATTCACAGGTACCAGTTTCATCCAAATTTAGGGGAATAATCACAATCTCATCCCAAATCACAATCCACCCCAACACCGGCACATGTAGTTTCAGGTGTTGGCCTTATGACCCACCCTTCATCGGTTTTTCTAATGATGCTCCCAAAAACATTTTTATACTCAATTTGCACACAAAGGTAACACACATATATAGAAATGTATTCATCTCAGAACCTTTCACATTATACAACACTTTTATTAGCATTTTCAACCTCTCACCAAAACAATGTTCCATTGGCTCTTTGGGCCTTTCACAAGTTTCATTATTCATGGAACGATGACCGCATTTTATTTATATCCCAGACTTTCACTTCATTTAATTTCAAGGATCACCACCAAATACCAGCACATAGGACACTCCAGAAATCATATACCTCAAGTGCGTTAATAATGGAACTTTTAACAAAAAGGGCTCTTCCCAAAGGAAGAGATACACCAACCAACAATAAGAACACACATCAAAGTCATAAACAAGCAGTACCCCAATTCATTTAATTCATTTTCAAACATCTTTATAGATTACTAACAATGAGATATACTCAATCAAGTCATAAAGTACATGTAGTATAAATTAGGAGTATTAAGCATATCGAGTTTTCCTAACCCAATTGGTATACCAGTTTTCATTTACCATACGACTCAAAGCCATACCAACTTAATAAACAAACCATACTTTAAACATCTAACTTTTCATATAAAGCTCATTCGGAATAGTGAAGTTTATATGTTTATAGGGGGTAACCTGGGATGTAGAAATTATGGATTTTGAGCCGACCATACTTAAACTTTACGGAAACATTATGGAATTCAATTCCTAGCGAGAAAGTTTAGCCAACATACCTTGTTTGAGCTTTCTTTAAGTTACTACAATGCACCAATACCTCTAGCAATGATAATCTATGGGAAGATAGCGAAAATTGATTTATAATTAGAATTATTTCCCATAGTGTAAGTCTCTTAGGAATATCATCAAACACCTAACATGTGAAATAGGCTACAAGGTTCTACAAAGGAAATTCCTTCTTCCCTCAACCAATATCAACAAGAACAACACAAAATAGTTCTCTAATACCGCATACTATAGCTTAGTGTCACATGCATGGCCTATTTCTAACCCCACAATATATTTTTGTACTCATAATCTCTTATACGAAATCTTAGAAGTAGGACTTACTCGGAAGGATAGTGAGATAGAGATTAGCTTCCTTGATTCTTGAGAATTTGTGCAAGATTGGATGATTACAATGTTAGGTTCCTCATTCCCTCTCTAAAATTATATCACCTCTCTCTAGATTCAATAAACAAAATAGCCCCAAATGAATCCCCAAAGCATTTTATCACAATGGGTCGGATATGAAAATTTTCAAAAATAACCCCCGAAGTCAATTATGTGGTGCAATTATGCTACAACATAATCGTTTGTGGGCAGCAGAATTATAGCATAATCATTATGTGACAGCATAATCAATTATGCGACAACATAATCAATATGCGACCATAATAATTTGTCTGACTCTGCTCCACTTTGCGATGCTTATGCGGTTTGCGGAACCGTGTTGCGGTCGGAAAATTGATCGCAAATCCAGCCTTTGGTAATTTTATCATAACTTTGTGTAGGAATGTCCAAATGATGAACGATTTGAAGCGTTAGAAACTAGACTCGAAGATCTTTCATTTGATAGGTTTTTCAACACATAAGACTATATATATATATATATATATATATATATATATATATATATATATATATATATATATAT
>ML395442.1:0-50297 GCA_005239525.1 Nicotiana knightiana | reverse complement strand
ATACATACATATATATATATATATATATATATATATATATATATATATATATATATGTATGTATATATATATATTATTCACGTCCAAAATTTGAATTGTGCGAACTCATTTGGAATTGTAGCCTATTATGTAAGTTTCCAACTTGACTTAGACTTAGGCCTCTCGTTAGACCTCACATTACTTATTATATGAATTATACACTTATTTATTTCAAATCCAATTGATATACATCATTTTAATAGGACATAAAATATTATAATTAGCCTACTTGGCACCATGAAATCCTAAATTACTTGGCGAATTTTTTCGGGGCCTCACATTATCCCCTTATTAGGATCATTCGTCCTCGAATGAGAAGTAGAGTCCGCCCCAAACACTTAACATGATATATCTCTTTTCTCTCTTACCTCAAGTCCCTAAATGTTTACTAACTCCAAAATTTTTCAGAAATTTCGGCAACATTTCCTTTGTAACTAGGCCTATCCACCTGCCAGAGAACCACCAAAACCATCCTAACAACATATCAACAACTCGACAAAGCACCACAATGTATATATTAATAACACTAATCTCATAATTACAAGCACTACATTATCATAATGATACCTGGACATGGACTGCATATTTTTGAATCATAATAACTACAAGGTACCTTTCAAATCAAAACCAATTGTTATACAATCAAGACAAAAATATTTTCTTTTCACGACATTTTCGGCCTTCAAGGCGGCCTCTTAGACTTACAGAATTCGCCATAACACATTCACGAAAACAATCTCAACTCCCAAAGTTACCTAATAATGATGACAAATAGATACCTCGAATAAGCTAACTATCCATTTACTTCACCTTCAATAATTTCCACCGGAATGATGCACAAAGGATTTCCAACTACTTTCTTAGACATAGACATATGAAAACACAGAATACATGGAGAACAACAATGGGGAAACATCATACTCGTAGTGCGACCTAATTTGAAATACACTTATGTCACCTTCATTATCAATTCACATAACATCTTCAGGGAGAAAATATTGATAATAACCCGCTCACCCTCCTCAACTCTAAATCTTTACGCGAACACTCACACTAAACCTTTGATGACCTTCAACAATCACTCTAAGATGTGCTATCATAAATTGACCATAAAATTACCTATCGAATATAAGTGATCACAGGGTTATGCTTCCTCTTTGACATGTTTGAACCTTCAATCCCTAATAGATTTAATACAATGAGGAACAACAGAGTTCAAGATTAGACTGGAATTATTCAGGAATCCATTAATGTACTGAACAGAGTATTTTATGAGGTTATATGCTAAGAGACATGAGGATTACTACTAACAATTCTGACATGGTTAATCATTGTGACGACATCAATTATTTGAAAAATGAAGCATATAGGTAACTAGCACGCATTGATAAGGTGGGAACCATGTGCGTGATCCTGAGTTCTAAAAGAAGTGACTCTTTCTAGACATGAGATACATGGGAGGCATGATCGGGAGGATGAAGACGCTAGCATCAGTTATCCTTGGGAGGCGACGAGCTATGCAAGGGATAGTAACAATTGTTCCTTTCCATATATGCCTTGCCCGTCAATAGTAAGCTCTAAGGAGAAGTGGTCAAGTATGTTACACCGGTTGCCTCCTTGAGTGTAAGGAAAATCAGTTCTAGCTCAAAATGGGAAGATTCTTGCAACAAGGATGTGATAGTGATTTCAAGAAGAAATACACAAAGCTGAATTACATTCCTAACATTAACTGACACAAGAAATCTATGCCACAAGCCCATGAGGATGAAGAAAGAACTTAAACACTTGTGATATTATCATAATTCAAATAGCTTAACCCTTCCTGGTAATTTATCCTATATAAGATAACTAAAGATACAACAACTTGTCTTCCAAATATATATGCTCATGATATGTGCAAAACTTTGAAAGCATCTAATCTCAACCTTTCGCGAGTGAAACCACATAGCTAGGACATCTTAGTATTGGGATGAAATCATGTATTGGTTAGAGGGATTCTAATGGTTAATATGATGCTCCGGGGAGGAAGACAAATAAAACTCCTATCCACCCAAGGAGGTGGAATGCCAAGGATAGAAAAACTCCCCGCACATGATAATGACATAGCCAATGATTCTAGAAGTCGAGGGTGGAAAGACAACGGAACCAATGATATAGTATATAATAATCATGAAAGGTTTGCAGATGTTCGTAATGCGTTATCCATGGATTTGGACTTGAGATGTACCCAGATGCTAATAAAAGACAGGAAACATGAGGAGTAGGCGTTGTGCTATGATAACCCCCAAAGGTGCATTTGGTTATGACGAAGAGCCTATTAAGGGTCCTTAGAAAGGAAGTATTATAGTGATACATAAAAGGACATGTTCCCTCATAGTTATCGAACAAGTGTTGGGAAACTAGCACAATGAATTCACTAACTAAGGAACAAAATTAACACATGTTATGGAGGTATAAAGAGAAAATAAACATTTGTTATGAGTTGGACATGCTTCTGCTACATTGACTTCCAAATTGCAATACAGTACCACGTCACGTGCAAACACAGTACTAGGAATAAGGTGAGTTACTTACTGCGAAATTATCTAAGTGGACATGAAAGTCATACTAAGATGGGCAAACAACAGATCTTCATGTGACAGATTTGTAAAAACCTCAAATTTCTCAAAGATTTTATTTTGACAAGTGACCACTTCAATCGATATGTAAACCTATGATAGGAGCTGAGATATGCTCTCATATTACAAGACAGTGATAAGGTTTCATGATGATACTCGCAAAAGAGTAGAGTGACTGTTCAAACCATAGAAGCCATATACACTAGCGAGAAAAAGAGTGTCTCGATAAGGATCACAACACTGGGATGCTTTACTTGGAACTTGACACCACATAGGTAAATTTAAGACGGTGCATGCATAGGCACAAGTGACCAGATGTTGTCCATTTAATTAAAAAAGGATTCTGTAAGAAATTCATCTAGTATAGTACCTTGTTGAGAATTTAGGAAAGCAAGTGGGAAATAATAATCCTAGAGTTAAAACTCAATTAAAGGACATAATTATTGAACTTAATTCCGCAAGAGGATGTGAATAAGAGAATTTTTGATAGAGCGGATTCACGAGTAATGCGTCTCGTTCAAAGAGTAGGTGCATGCAATGTTTTGTGTTCAACATCTTGTTAAGACCATGTTTATAAGAACGCTTCAATATGAATGTACATATACAACAAGTAAAATTTTTGTGTTGTTCCTAATGATGTATTAAGGAGTGACTTACTTGGTGACTTTATGTTGATAAGGCAATAACTTAATCGATGCCCCTCGACTCCACATCCCTAACGTACGTTGGTAACATACTGATATACTACATGGTCTGGTGGTGCAGTGACATTAGAAGTAACAAGGGTAATCCCCTTAGCAACAAGTTCTACCAATCCCTCCATGGCTCGATACATTATTCTAACAAACTCTTGGGCAATCAGTGACGACCCAAAGGGTCATCACCTATTTTATTACCTATTCCGTACTTCTGAGGCCTTGAAAACCTCATTTGTAGTTTCCTCAACTTGCATGCACAGTCCGGGCGCATAGCGAGACAACTTAAATATGAAATTCTGTGAAAAATGCTAAGACTTCATATTAAAATGAATAAATTTGACTACGGTCAACATTTTGGGTAAAAGGACCAGGACCCGTGATTTAATGGTCCCGGAGGGTCCGTAGGAAATTATGGGACTTGTGCATATGCTCGGAATCGAATTTCGAGGTCCCAAGCCCGAGAAATGAATTATTGAGTGAAATTGTTTTCTGAAAACATTTAAGGAAATTGAAAATGAAATCTGATTAGAAAGTGATGGTATCGGGCTCGTATTTTTGTTCCGGAACCCGGTACAGGTCTTATATATGGTTTAAGCGCTTTTTGTAAAGTTTGGTTGAAAATGGATTTCATTTGACGTGTTTCGGACATGAAATGGTAAATTTGATGTTTTATGAAATTTGATAGAATTAATGGATTTTGAGGTTTAATTCGATGTATATGATGTTACACTAGCAATTTGATCGCACGATTAAGTTCATAGGATGTTGTTGAGTCAGTGCATGTGATTTTTAGTAGCCCCGAGGGCTCGGGATTGCTTCGGAGGTGTCTCAAAGTGATTTTGAACTTAGGAAAATTGCTGGTTTTTTCTTCAGCTGTTGCAGGTCCCTTTTTATCTTTGCGATTGTAAAGCCTCTTCCGCGTTTGCAAAGCTTTAAGTTTTCCTTCATCGTGTTCGCGTCCCTTCCCTCGCGATCGCATAGGGTTAATTGACCCTGAGGGCTTAGACCTCTTTTACTCTTCGCGTTCGCGTTCAGTTGACCGCAATAGCGTAGCTTTACAGGTCTCCTTCATCGCGTTCGCGTGATGGGCCACGCGTTCGCGTAAGTAAACTTCTGGACCCAAGTTTTTTTTTACTCTTTGCTATCGCGTCCTCCCTTCCACGATCGTGATGGTCTGTCCAGTCAACCCTTTGTGAACGCGACCTCCCTTCCGCGATCGCGAAGGGAAACTTTGCCCAGTGGTATATAAATATTTCCAGAACCAGTAGCTACGAGATTCACTTAGAAAATAATGAACTTCTTCTCCTCCAAAGCCCTTAGGAATCCATTGAAGCCATCATTCACCAAAACTTCTTGGGTTAGTAAATTTTAACTCATTTCCTTCATTTTTCATCTATAACTAATGAATTCCTAAGCCTAAAACATGCAAATTATAGTAGAAAATCTGGAATTTGGGTAGAGTTAGGCCCTTTTGAATCTTTTTGATTAAGACCTCGTTTTGGGGTCGAATTTGAAAATAAATTATATATTCAGGCTCGTGGGTGAATGGGTGACATGGTATTGGTCCGAGCCTTGTGTTTGGACCAAGCGAGCCCGGGGTCAAATTTTGATAATTTTGGAGGAATGCTAGGAAATGGATAATTAGGTCATGTAATTGAATCATTGAATCCTTATTGATATACTTGAGCTGATTATGTCTAGATAATATCATTCCAGAGTTGAATTCTAAAGGAGCGGTGTTAGAGAGTTGATTGCTATACTTTGGACCCGAGGTAAGTGTTTGGCCTAACCTTAGCTTGAGGGAATAGGAGTTGAGTATTATTTGCTATTTGCTAATTGGAAAATATGATGTATAGGCATGGTGACGTGTATCTATACATTGGTGTCTAGCATGACCGTGAGTCCCTATATTGTTAATATTCCGGTTTTGTTGTAATTCCTATGCTTAATTGATGATCCCTATATGATGTAAATGAGCATGGGAAGGAAATTGAAATCTTTAAACATCTTTGGAGCATTGGCTTAAGTTGTGAAACGAATAATGAAGATGTATGAGGTAATTACATCTTTGGAGAATTGGCTCAAGTTGTGAAACGAATAATGAAGATATATGAGGTAATTACATCTTTGGAGCATTGGCTCAAGTTGTGAAACGAATAATGAAGATATATGAGGTAATTACATATTTGGAGCATTGGCTCAAATTGTTAAAACGCATAATGAAGATATATGAGATAATTACATTCGTTGGGGCATTAGCTCAAGTAGTAAAATAAATCATGGAAGTGAGAGTGAAAGAAAGAGACACAGCTATACCTTTGTCGGGTCATCATTGTATAGTTCCCTTGCCGGGATTTGATTGTTTAATTGATATTCCCTTGCCGGGATTTGATTGTTTAATTGATGTTCCCTTGCCGGGATTTGATGGTTTAATTTATTTTCCCTTGCCGGGATTTGTATTTTTACTCTATTATTTCCTTTCCCTTGTTTTTCATTGTTGTTTGTGTAAGGAAGAGTATTAAAGCACGAAGGGTGATTCCGTGCCATGTTTATATTCTTATTATGCACCAGGGGACATTCCGTGCCATGTTTTACATTGATTATGCACGAGGGGACATTCAGTGCCATGTTTATATTGTTATTATGCACGAGGGGACATTCTGTGCCATGATTATATTGTTACTATGCACAAGGGGACATTCCATGCCATGTTTTACATTGTTTATGCACGAGGGGACATTCCGTGCCATGTTTATATTGTTATTATGCACTAGGGGACATTCTGTGCCATGTTTTACATTGATTATGCACGAGGGGACATTCCGTGTCATGTTTATATTGTTATTATCCACGAGAGGACATTTCGTGCCATGTTTTACATTAATTATGCACGAGGGGACATTCCGTGCCGTGTTTAACTTTATTATGCATGAGGGGACATTCTGTGCCGTTTTTTACATTATTATTATGCACGATGGGACATGTTGTGCCACATCTTTCACTGTTTAATCTGTGTTGTCATTTCCCGTGATTATTTTCAGATATCTCAGACTATTGTTTTCCTTTCTTTCATTTCAGTATTTTCCATCACTTCCCCCCCCCCCCAGCGTGGTTTCCCCGTAATTGTATTTTTGTTTAGTTTATGCTCTATTATTGAACTGCGCATGTACACTTTGTTGTCGTGTCTTAGCCTTGTCATTACTTCGCCGAGGTTAGACTCGGCACTTACTCAGCACATGGGGTCGGTTGTACTGATGCTACACCTGTACTTCTTTATGTTGCGCAGATTACGCAGCCAGACCCGGAGGACATCATTAGTGGGAGTGTCTTCCAGCTATCATAGAGGCTTCAAGGTATACCCGCTGGCGTTCGTGGGCCTTGGCATCTCTTCAATCCTTTTGTCTTCGATTCTGTCTTATTTTTCTTCCAGTTTCAGAGGCAGACCTGTATTTCCTTTCAGTTTTGTATTTAGCACTCTTATAGACAGTTCGTGAGTTTGTGACTATAGGTTTTGGGGAAATTTACGCGTTGTTGTATTTTGATGTCCTTATTTATCTTGAGAGCGTATTTATTCCGCTGATTAATTGTAAATTGTTTTAGATTATTCTCTGAAATTGAGATTATTATGCTAGTTTAGCTATACACGTTGGCTTGTCTAGCGAGTTCAACGTTAGACGCCATCACGGCCCGACGGTGAGATTTAGGGGTGTGACAAGTTGGTATCAGAGCACTATGTTACTTAGGTCTCACAACTCACGGACAACTTGGTAGAGTCTGAGGGATCGGTACAGAGACGTCTGTATTTATCCCCCATAGGTTGTGAAGTTACGATGACTCCATATTTCCATTCTTCTCTGTCGTGCACTATAAATTCTGAGTAGTGATTGAGTTTCTATTGTATTCTCTCGCAGATGGAGAGGACGCGTGCTTCCCTTAGTTCCGCCCAGCAGCCTGGCACTCCTGCTACAGCTCCTACTCGTGGTCGAGGTCGAGGTCGAGGACGAGGCCGTGCTAGAGGCCGAGGCTGGGGCCGGGCTCAGCCTAGGGCAGCAGCCCTAGTGGAGGACCCTCAGGTCGAGTCTGATGAGGAGGTCCCAGTTCCGGCAGTCCCAGTTCCAGCTCAGGTCCCAGAGGGGTTCAGAGCTACCCAAATGCTTCAGGACGCCTTTGTCTGTCTAAGCGAGCTCATGGAGAGTGTAGCCCAGGCGGGTCTTCTTCCTACAGCACCAGCCGCCTCTCAGGCTGGGGGAGGTGCCCAGACTCCTGTCGCCCACGTACTAGAGCAGCTAGCTCCACAATTTCAGACTCCGGCACCTCAGCCAGCCGGAGAAGCTCAGCCTGGTATTGCAGCGCCGGTAGCAAAGGGAGCAGCTATGTCAGCAGATGCTTTGTGGATACTGGACAGGTTCACTAAGTTATTTACTTCTACTTATACTTGTTAACCATCAGAGGACCCCCAGGATTATTTGGATAGTTGCCATGAGGTTCTTCGAAATATAGGCCTAGTGGAGTCGAACGGGGTTGACTTCTCTACTTTTCGGTTATCTGGCGAAGCCAAGAGTTGGTGGAGAGACTATTTCTTAGCCAGACCAGTTGGATCTACACCTTTGACTTGGACTCAATTCTCAGAGGTATTTCTGGGGAAGTTCCTTCCCATTACTCAGAGAGAGGACCTTCGGAGGTAGTTTGAGCGTCTCCAGCAGGGATCTATGTCCGTCTCTTAGTACGAGACCAGGTTCATCACTCTAGCCCGACATGCTCTTATGATACTTCCCACTTATCGGGAGAGGGTTCGTAGGTTTATCGAGGGATTGGCCCAGCCTATCAGACATCAGATGGCCACAGAGTCAAGTACATATATATCGTTCTAGGATGCGGCCAATGTGGCCAGGAGGATTGATATTATTTTGTCGAAGGGTGGTAGTCAGGGGGATGACAAGAGGCCCCGTCATTTCAGTCGTTTCAGTGGAGCCTCATCTGGAGGTAGGGATTCTTCAGGCAGAGGTCATCCTCCCAGACTTTTTCAGTCAGTTCTCCAGGTTTCCCACGGTACTTCAGGTGGTCATTGTTATCAGGCGCACAATTCTGATCAGCCGCCTTATAGTGCGCCACCAGCACCTATCGGTGCACCCCCACTTCAGAATTTCCAGGGTGGTTATCAGGGTCGTCAGGGTCAGTTCCAGAGTCAGCAGTCACATCATCAAAGGCCTTGTTATACTTGTGGTGGTTTGGGGCACATTTCTAGGTTTTTCCCCCGAGGTTCTGGTGGGTCTCAGCATCATGGTTCTCGTGCCATAGTACAGGAACCAGGTGTCCACAGCCTGCCCAACTAGCTAGAGGTGTGGGTAGAGGTGCTAGAGGTTGAGGTAGAGGCCATAGAGGTGGAGCTCAAGCCAGCCAGCAGCCGGCCGTCCCAGAGATGTGGTTCTAGGTGGTGGGGCCCAACCCCGATGTTATGCTCTTCCAGCCAGGCCAGAGGCTAAGTCTTCAGATGCAGTCATTAGAGGTACTAGTCGGGTTTGTGACAGAGATGCTTCAGTGTTATTTGATCCAGGGTCTACGTATTCGTATGTGTCCTCTTATTTTGCAGCCTACCTGGTCATGCATAGTGATCCACTGAGTATTCATGTTTATGTATCTACACCAGTGGGTGATTCTATCGTGGTCAATCGAGTCCATCGTTCTTGTGTTGTGGTGATTGGGGGTCTTGAGAACCGTGTTGATTTGTTTCTTTTAGGTATGGTCGACTTTGATGTTATATTGGGGATGGACTGGTTATCCCCATATCATGCTATCTTGGATTGTCATGCTAAGACGGTGACCTTAGTCTTGCAATATTTGCACCGTTTGGAGTGGAAAGGAACTCTTGATCATTCTACCCGCAGTGTTATTTCTTACGTGAAGGCTCAGCGTATGGTCGAGAAGGGGTGATTGGACTATTTGGCTTATGTGCGCGATTCCAGTGTTGAGGTTCCCTCTATTTATTCAGTACCCGTGGTTCGTGAGTTTCCTGAGGTTTTTTCTTCAGACCTGCCGGTGATGCCACCCGACAGGGACATTGATTTCTGCATTGATCTGGCTCTGGACACCCAGCCTATTTCTATTCCGCCGTATCGCATGGCCCCGCCAGAGTTGAAAGAGTTGAAGGAGCAGTTGCAGGATATTATTGGGAAGGGTTTCATTAGACCCAATGTTTATCCTTGGGGTGCTCCATTATTGTTTGTGAAGAAAAAAGATGCTTTGATAAGGATGTGTACCAGTAATTGAACAAGGTTACAATCAAGAATAAGTATCCACTACCGAGGATTGATGATTTGTTCGATCAGCTTCAGGGTGCTAAGGTATTTTCAAATATAGACTTGAGATCTGCATACCATCAGTTGAGGATTAGGGCATCTGATGTCCCTAACACAACTTTCCGCACTTGGTACGGGCATTACGAGTTTCTAGTCATGTCATTTAGGTTCACAAATGCCTCAACAGCTTTTACAAATTTGAGGAACCGAGTGTTCAGGCCTTATTTGGACTCATTCGTGATAGTCTTCATTGATGATATATTGATATACTCCCGCATTCAGGAGGAGCACGAATAGCATCTCAGAGTGGTTCTTCAGACTCTGAAGGACAGTCAGCTATATGCAAAGTTTTCGAAGTGTAATTTCTGGTTGAGTTCAGTTGCATTCCTAGGTCATGTCGTATCACCAAAGGGTATTCAGGTTGACTCGAAGAAGATTGAGGCAGTCAAGAACTGGCCTACACCAGCATCAGCTATAGAGATTCAGATTTTCTTGGGATTGGCAGGCTATTATCGTCGGTTCGTGGAGGGTTTCTCATCTATTGCAGCCCCCATGACCAGGTTGACCTAGAAGGGTGCCCAGTTCAGATGGTCGGACGAGTGTGAGGCGAGCTGTTAGAGGCTCAAGACAGCTCTGACTATGTCACCGATATTGGTTTTTCCCAAAGGCTCAGGGCCTTATACAGTCTATTGCGATGCTTCCCGTATTGGGCTTGGTGCAGTGTTGATTCAGGATGGAAAGGTCATTGTTTATGCTTTGAGGCAGTTAATGATTCATGAGAAGAACTATCCAGTGCATGATTTGGAGTTAGCAGCCATTGTCCACCCATTGAAGATTTGGAGGCACTATCTGTATGGTGTGGCGTGTGAGGTGTTCACAGATCATAAGAGTCTTCAGTACTTGTTCAAGCAAAACCATTTGAATTTGAGGTAGAGAAGGTGGTTGGAGTTGTTGAAAGATAATGATATTACCATCTTATATCACTCAGGAAAGGCCAATGTGGTGGCTGATGCTTTGAGTAGGATGTCAGCTAGTATGGGGAGCCTTGCTTTTATTCCGGTCAGTCAAAGGCCGCTTGCTTTGGATGTTCAGGCTTTGGCCAATCTATTTGTGAGGTTGGATATTTCTGAGCCTAGTCGAGTGTTGGCTTGTACGGTCGCTCGTTCTTCATTATTAGAGCGTATCCGTGATCGGCAGTTTGATGATCCCCATTTGTGTGTCCTTAGAGATAGCCTTATTTGGACTCATTCGTGATAGTCTTCATTGATGATATATCGATATACTCCCGCATTCAGGAGGAGAACGAACAACATCTTAGAGTGGTTATTCAGACTCTGAAGGACAATCAGCTATATGCAAAGTTTTTGAAGTGTGAGTTTTGGTTGAGTTCAGTTTCATTCCTGGGTCATGTCGTATCAGTAGAGAGTATTCAGGTTGACTCGAAGAAGATTGAGGCAGTCAAGAACTGTCCTAGACCAGCATCAGCTATAGAGATTCGGATTTTCTTGGGATTGGCAGGCTATTATCGTCGGTTCGTGGAGGGTTTCTCATCTATTGCAGCCCCGATGACTAGGTTGACCTAGAAGGGTGCCCAGTACAGATGGTCAAACGAGTGTGAGGCGAGCTGTCAGAGGCTCAAGACAGCTCTAACTACGGCACCGATATTGATTTTGCCCACAGGCTCAAGGCCTTATACAGTCTATTGCCATGCTTCCCGTATTGGGCTTGGTGCACTGTTGATGCAGGATAGCAAGGTCATTGCTTATGCTTCGAGGCAGTTAAAGATTCATGAGAAGAACTATCCAGTGTATGATTTGGATTGGCAGCTATTGTCCACGCATTGAAGATTTGGAGGCACTATCTATATGGTGTGGCGTGTGAGGTGTTTATGGATCATAAGAGTCTTCAGTACTTGTTCAAGCAAAAGGAGTTGAATTTGAGGCAGAGAAAGTGGTTGGAGTTGTTGAAAGATTATGATATTACCCATCTTATATCACTCAGGAAAGGCCGATGTGATGGCCGATGCTTTGAGTAGGAAGTCAACTAGTATGGGCAGTCTTGCTTTTATTCCGGTCAGTCAAAAGGACCTTGCTTTGGATGTTCAGGCTTTGGCCAATCGATTTGTGAGGTTGGATATTTCTGAGCCTAGTCGACTATTGTCTTGTACGGTCGCTCGTTATTCATTGTGAGAGCGTATCCGTGATCGGCAGTTTGATGATCCCCATTTGTATGTCCTTAGAGATAGCCTTATTTGGACTCATTCGTGATAGTCTTCATTGATGATATATTGATATACTCCCACATTCAGGAGGAGCACGAACAACATCCCCGAGTGGTTCTTCAGACTCTGAAGCACAGTCAGCTATATGCAAAGTTTTAGAAGTGTGAGTTCTGGTTGAGTTCAGTTTCATTCCTGGGTCATGTCGTATCAGTAGAGGGTATTCAGGTTGACTCGAACAAGATTGAGGCAGTCAAGAACTGGCCTAGACCAGCATCAGCTATTGAGATTCGGATTTTCTTCGGATTGGCAGGCTATTATCGTTTGTTCGTGGAGGGTTTCTCATCTATTGCAGCCCCGATGACCAGGTTGACCTAGAAGGGTTCCCAGTTCAGATGGTCGGACGAGTGTGAGGCAAGCTTTCAGAGGCTCAAGATAGCTCTGACTACGGCACTGGTATTGGTTTTGCCCACAGGCTCAGGGCCTTATACAGTGTATTGCGATGCTTCCCGTATTGGGCTTGGTGCAGTGTTGATGGAGGATGGCAAGGTCATTGCTTATGCTTCGAGGCAGTTAAAGATTCATGAGAAGAACTATGCAGTACATGATTTGGAGTTGGCAGCCATTGTCCACCCATTGAAGATTTGGAGGCACTATCTGTATGGTGTGGCGTGTGTGGTGTTCACGGATCATAAGAGTCTTCAGTACTTGTTCAAGCAAAAGGAGTTGAATTTGAGGCAAAGAATATGGTTGGAGTTGTTGAAAAATTATGATATTACCATCTTATATCACCCAGGAAAGGCCAATGTGGTGGCCGATGCTTTGAGTAGGAAGTCAACTAGTATGGGCAGCCTTGCTTTTATTCTGGTCAGTCAAAGGCCGCTTGCTTTGGATGTTCAGGCTTTAGCCAATCAATTTGTGAGGTTGGATATTTCTGAGCCTAGTCGAGTGTTGGCTTGTATGTTCGCTCGTTCTTTATTATTAGAGCGTATCCGTGATCGGCAGTTTGATGATCCCCATTTGTGTGTCCTTAGAGATATCCGTATTTGGACTCATTCGTGATAGTCTTCATTGATGATATATCGATATACTCCCGCATTCAGGAGGAGCACGAACAACATCTTAGAGTGGTTCTTTAGACTCTGAAGGACAGTCAGCTATATGCAAAGTTTTTGAAGTGTGAGTTTTGGTTGAGTTCAGTTGCATTCCTGGGTCATGTCGTATCAGTAGAGGGTATTCAGGTTGACTCAAAGAAGATTGAGGCAGTCAAGAACTGGCCTAGACCAGCATCAGCTATAGAGATTCGGATTTTTTTCGGATTGGCAGGCTATTATCGTCAGTTCGTGGAGGGTTTCTCATCTATTGCAGCCCCGATGACTAGGTTGACCTAACAGGGTGCCCAGTTCAGATGGTCGGACGAGTGTGAGGCAAGCTTTTAGAGGCTCAAGACAGCTCTGACTACGGCACCGGTATTGGTTTTGCCCACAGGCTTAGGGCCTTATACAGTCTATTGTGATGTTTCCCGTATTGGGCTTGGTGCAGTGTTGATGCAGGATGGCAAGGTCATTGGTTATGCTTCGAGGCACTTAAAGATTAATGAGAAGAACTATCCAGTGCATGATTTGGAGTTGGAAGCCATTGTCCACGCATTGACGATTTGGAGGCACTATATGTATGGTGTGGCGTGTGAGGTGTTCACGGATCATACGAGTCTTTAGTACTTGTTCAAGAAAAAGGAGTTGAATTTGAGACAGAGAAGGTGGTTGGAGTTTTTTAAAGATTATGATATTACCATCTTATATCACCCAGGAAAGGCCAATGTGGTGGCCGATACTTTGAGTAGGAAGTCAGCTATCATGGGCAGTCTTGCTTTTATTCCGGTCAGCAGAGGCCGCTTGCTTTGGATTTTCAGGATTTGGCGAATTGATTTGTGAGGTTGGATATTTATGATCCTAGTCGAGTGTTGGCTTGTACGGTCGCTCGTTCTTCCTTATTAGAGCGTATCCGTGATCGATAGTATGATGATCCCCATTTGTGTGTCCTTAGAGACACGGTGCAACGCAGAGGTGCCAAGCAGGTGACCTTAGATGATGATGGTGTTTCGAGATTGCAGGGGCGAGTTTGTGTGGCTAATGTTGATGGGATCCGAGAGTTGATTTTAGAAGAGGCCCATAGTTCCCGGTACTCTATTCATCCGGGCACCGCAAAGATGTATCACGATTTGCGGCAGTATTATTGGTGGCGTAGAATGAAGATGGATATTTTGGCATATGTGACGCGGTGTTTGAATTGGCAACAGGTTAAGTATGAGCATCAAAGGTCTGGTTGTTCATTTCAGAGGATTAAGCTTCCCGAGTGGAAGTGAGAGAGGATCACTATGGACTTTGTTACAGGACTTCCGTTGACCCGGAAGAAGTTCGATGCAGTTTGGGTCATTGTTGATAGGCTGACCAAGTCAGCGCATTTCATTCATGTGGCAGTTTCCTATTCATCCGAGAGGTTAGCTGAGATCTATATCCGGGAGATTGTTCACCTTCATGGTGTGCCAGTATCTATCATTTCGGACTGGGCGCGCAGTTTACCTCACGTTTCTGGGGAGCAGTTCAGCGAGAGTTAGGCACCCAGGTGGAGTTGAGCACAACATTTCATCCTCAGGCGGATGGGCAGTCCGAGCGGACTATTCAGATATTGGAGGATATGCTCTGAGCTTGTGTTATTTACTTTAGAGGATCATGGGATCAGTTCTTGCCTTTAGCAGAGTTTGCCTACAACAACAGCTACCAGTCGAGTATCCAGATGGCTCCTTATGAGGCTTTATATGGTAGGTGGTGTCGATCGCCGGTTGGATGGTTTGTGCCGGGAGAGGCTCGGTTGTTGGGTACAGATTTGGTTCAGGAGGCCTTAGACAAGGTTAGGATAATTCAAGATAGGCTTCGTACAGATCAGTCCAGGAAAAAGAGTTATGCAGATCGTAATGTTCGAGGTGTGGCTTTCATGGTTGGTGATCGAGTATTACTCCGAGTGTCTCCTATGAAGGGCGTGATGAGATTTGGGAAGAAGGGAAAGTTTAGCCCTAGATTCATTGGCCCGTATGAGATTCTTGATCGAGTGGGAGAGGTGGCTTATAGACTTGCATTTCCACCTAGCTTATCAGCCGTACATCCAGTTTTTCATGTGTCCATGCTTCGGAGGTATCACGGTGATCCAGCCCACGTGTTAGATTTCAGTACTGTCCAATTGGACAAGGACTTAGCTTATGAGGAGGAGCCGGTATCTATTCTAGACTGGAAGATTCGTCAGTTGAGATCCAAGAGTTTCTCTTCTGTTCGTGTACAGTTGAGAGGTCAGCCTCCTGAGGCATCGACCTGGGAGTCCGAGTCCGATATGCGGAGCCGTTACCCTCATTTATTTCCCGACTCAGGTACTTCCTTCTTCTGTCCGTTCAAGGACGAACGGTTGTTTTAGAGGTGCAGAATGTGACGACCCAAAGGGTCATCACCTATTTTATTACCTATTATGTACTTCCGAGGCCTTGAAAACCTCATTTGTAGTTGCCTCGATTTGCGTGCATAGTTCGGGCGCGTACCCGGACAACTTAAATATGAAATTCTGTGAAAAATGCTAAGACTTGATATTAAAATGAATAAATTTGACTACGGTCAACATTTTGGGTAAACGGACCCGGACCCATGATTTGACAATCTCGGAGGGTCCGTAGGAAAATATGGGACTTGGGAGTATGCCCGGAATCGAATTCTGAGGTCCTAAGACCGAGAAATGAATTTTTGAGTGAAATAGTTTTCTGAAAACATTTAAGGAAATTGAAAATGAAATCTGATTAGAAAGTGATGGTATCGGGCCCTTATTTTGGTTCTGGCACCCGGTACATGTCTTATATATGGTTTAAGCGCTTTCTGTAAAGTTTGGTTGAAAACGGATTTTGTTTGACGTGTTTCGGACTTGAAATGGGAAATTTGATGTTTTATGAAATTTGATAGAATTCATGGATTTTGAGGTTTAACCCGATGTATATGATGTTATACTGGTGATTTGATCGCACGGGTAGTTTGTAGGATGTTGTTGAGTCAGTGCATGTGATTTTTTAGAAGCCCCGAGGGCTCGGGAGTGTTTCGGAGGTTTCTCGGAGTGATATTGAACTTAGGAAAATTTCTGGTTTTTGCTTCAGCTGTTGCAGGTCCTTTTTGTTCTTTGCGATCGCGAAGCCTCTTCCGCGTTCGCGAAGCTTTAAGTTTTCCTTCATCGCGTTTGCGTCTCTTCCCTCGCGATCCCGTAGGGTTAATTGACTGTGAGGGCTTAGCCCTCTTTTCCTCTTCACGTTCGTGTACAGTTGACCGCGATCGCGTAGCTTTACAGGTCTCCTTCATCGCATTCGCGTGATGTCCGACGTGTTCGCGTAAGTCAACTTCTGGACCCCAGTTTTTTTTACTCTTCGCGATCGCGTCGCCCCTTCCGCGATTCCGATGGTCTGTCCAGTCTACCCTTTGCGAACGCGATCTCCCTTCCGTAATCGCGAAGGGAAATTTTGTCCAGTGGTATATAAATATTTCCAGAACCAGTAGCTACGGGATTCACTTAGAAAATAATGAACTTCTTCTTCTACAAAGCCCTTAGGCATTCATTGAAGCCATCCTTCACCAAAACTTCTTGGGTTAGTAAATTTTAACTCATTTCCTTCATTTTTCATCTATAATTAATAAATTCCTAAGCCTAAAACATGCAAATTAGAGTAGAAAATCTGGAATTTGGGTAGACTTAGGCCCTTTTGAATTTTCTTGATTAAGACCTCGTTTTGGGGTCGAATTTGAAAACAAATTATATATTCGGGCTCGTGGGTGAATGGGTGAGATGGTTTTGGTCCGAGCCTTGTTTTTGGACCAAGCAGGCCCGGGGTCGAATTTTGATAATTTTGGAGGAATGCTAGGAAATGGATAATTAGGCCATGTAATTGAATCATTGGATCCTCATTGATATACTTGAGCTGATTATGTCGAGATAATATCATTCCGGGGTTGAATTCTAAAGGAAAGGCGGTGTTAGAGGGTTGATTGCTATACTTTGGACCCGAGGTAAGTGTTTGGCCTAACCTTAGCTTGAGGGAATAGGAGTTGAGTATTATTTGATATTTGCTAATTGTCAAATACGATGTATAGGCATGGTGACGAGTATCTATACATTGGTGTCTAACATGACCATGAGTCCTTATATTGTGAATATTCTGGTTTTGTTGTAATTCCTATGCTTAATTGATGATCCCTATATGATGTAAATGAGCATGTGAAAGAAATTGAAATATTTAAACATCTTTGGAGCATTGGCTCAAGTTGTGAAACGAATAATGAAGATATATGAGGTAATTACATATTTGGAGCATTGGCTCAAGTTATGAAACGAATAATGAAGATATATGAGGTAATTACATATTTGGAGCATTGGCTCATGTTGTGAAACGAATAATGAAGATATATGAGGTAATTACATCTTTGGAGCATTGGCTCAAGTTGTGATACGAATAATGAAGATATATGAGGTAATTACATATTTGGAGCATTGGCTCAAATTGTTAAAACGCATAATAAAGATATATGAGATAATTACATCCTTTGGAGAATTGGCCCAAGTAATAAAATAAATCATGGAAGTGAGAGTGAAAGAAAGAGAAAGAGTTGTTGAAATATACCCTTGTCGGGTCATCATTGTATAGTTCCCTTGCCGGGATTTGAATGTTTAATTGATATTCCTTTGCCGGGATTTGATTGTTTAATTGATCTTCCCTTGCCGGGATTTCTATTTTTACTCTGTTTATTTCCTTTCCCTTGTTTGTGATTGTTGTTGGGTAAGGAAGAGTGTAAAAGCACGAAGGGTGATTCCGTGCCATGTTTTACATTGATTATGCACGAGGGGACATTTCGTGCCATGTTTATATTGTTATTATGCACGAGGGGACATTCCATGCCATATGTTACATTGATTATGCACGAGGGGACATTCCGTGCCATGTTTATATTGTTATTATGCACGAGGGGACATTTCGTGCCATGTTTTACATTGATTATCCACGAGGGAACATTTTCTGCCATGTTTATATTGTTATTATGCACGAGGGGACATTCCGTGCCATGTTTTACATTGATTATGCACGAGGGGACATTTTGTGCCGTGTTTATATTGATTATGCACGTGGGGACATTCCTTGCCGTGTTTTACATTGTTATTATGCACGATGGGACATGCCGTGCCGCATCTTTCACTATTTAATCTGTGTTGTCATTTCCCTTGATTATTTTCAGATATTTCAGACTGTTGTTTTCATTTCTGTCATTTCAGTATTTGCTATCTCTTACCCCCAGCACGTTTTCCCCGTAATTGTATTCTTGTTTAGTTTATGCTATATTATTGAACTGCACAGGTACACTTTGTTGTCGTGTCTTAGCTTCGTCACTACTTCGCCGAGGTTAGGCTCAGCACTTACTCAGTACATGGGGTCAGTTGTACTGATGCTACACCTGCACTTCTTTATGTTTTGCAGATTACTCAGCCGGACCCGGAGGACATCATTAGTGGAAGTGTCTTCCATCTATCATAGAGGCTTCAAGGTATACCCGTTGGCGTTCGTGGGCCTTGGCATCTCTTCCATCCCTTTGTCTTCGATTTTGTCTTATTTTTCCTCCAGTTTCAGAGGCAGACATGTATTTCCTTTCAGTTTTGTATTTAGCACTCTTATAGACATTTGTGACTCCAGGTTTTGGGAAAATTTACCCGTTGTTGTTTTTTGATGTCCTTATTTAGCTTGAGACCGTATTTATTCCGCTGATTAATTGCAAATTTTTTTAGCTTATTCTATGAAATTGAGATTATTATGCTAGTTTATCTATACATGTTGGCTTGTCTATCGAGTTCAACGTTAGACGCCATCACGGCCCGATGGTGGGATTTTGGGGCGCTACACAATCTCCCTCAGATTCAATGGTGGAGTCATTCCCTCCTTACTGTTTCAAGTCGTGGATTTTTGTATCAAGATTACTCATCTTTAGAATAAGACATAGAAAGGAAATTAGCTCCAAGTCTTGGAATCTACCGCACGATCTGGAGTATCAAAGAAGGTTGAAATTTCTAAATGTTTGAATAGCCTCCAACTTATAGATGTGGTCGACAACACACCGATAAGAAGGACTTTACTAGACACGGTTCCGAGACATCCTAGGACACTTTAAAACCTTAGGCTCTGATACCAAGTTTTTCACGCCCCAAAAACCAAGGAGCGCGACCGACGCTCAACCGAGAAAACCCGACTGAGCAAGCCTGTTAGGTTTCATTCTACCCAAACTAATTCATGTATAAAGAGGAGATGAACTCCATTAATCATACTTTGTATATATATCATCAACTTCCATTTTGTTTCCATTAGCAGTTTCAACCATAATATCCAAAATATTACAATTTTTATAGATATGACGAAAAACATATTCGCCAAATATCAATATTTCTAATTTAATTCCCAATCAAACACCACCCACAACCTGTCTATGGAGCCTCTAAGTACAGTTGAAGAGTAATATGGAAATGCCGGCAACAAGGCTCCGGCTATACCTTAAAATGAAAAGTACACGATAACCTAATGACACATGACCCCGAAATGAAGTGGGGATCACCAAATTAGCTGAAAAGAGCATATCACTATAGCTGATCACTGCCGCCTACTTTGGAACCACCTGAATCCATTAAAGATGCAGCGTCCCCGGCAAAAGGGACGTTAGTACTGTCGAATATTACTAGTATATATAGCTAAAAGTCTTATTACAAAATAGAATGTCCATACAGGAAAAGACAACACATAGAGAGCAACAAGTCGCAATCAAAAATATCCAAATAACAAATTGAAACATAACGATTTCCAAATTACGAAAATAGTACACATACATGTATGTATATATATATATATATATATATATATATATATATATATTGGTTGGGATATTATTAGAACCGATTATCACCGTCTTTGTTAGCACTGAGTCTGATCACGCCCGATCGGCTAGTCCATCTCCCCGCGGACAATGTGGTTTGACATATGATGCGAAAGGAAGTTGTTATAAGAGTAGTACCACCATGTGCGCAACATGGAGTCTGTTCTCCACCCGATCAGCTAGGTTGTCTTCCCACATATGCCGTGTGGGTTTGCTTTTTCTTTTCCAATTCACAGGTACCAGTTTCATCCCAATTTAGGGGAATAACACACTTTCATCCCAAATCACAATCAACCCCTACACCGACCATTTAGTTTCAGGTGTGGGCCTTATGACCCACCCTTACTCGGTTTTGCTAATGATGCTCCCAAAAATATTTTTATACTCAGTTTGCACACAAAGGTAATACACATATATAGAAATTTATTCATCTCAGAACCTTTCACATTGTACAACTCTTTTATTAGCATTTTCAACCTCTCACCATAACAATGTTCCGTTGGCTCTTGGGCCTTTCACAAGTTTCATTATTCATGGCACGATGGCCGCATTTTATTATATCCTAGACTTTCACTTCATTTAATTTCAAGGATCACCACCAAATACCAACACATAGGACACTCCAGAAATGATATAATTCGAATGCGTTAATAATGGAACTTTTAACATAAAGGGCTCTTCCCAAAGAAAGAGATATACCAACCAACAATAAGAACACACATTAAAGTCATAAACAAGCAGTACCCCAATTCATTTAATTCATTTTCAAACATCTTTATAGATTATTAACAACGAGACATACTCAATCAAGTCATAAAGTACACGTAGTAGCTATTAGGAGGATTAAGCATATCGAGTTTTCCTAACCCAATTGGTATACCAGTTTTCATTTACCATACGACTCAAATCCATACCAACTTAATAAACAAGCCATACTTGAAACATCTAACTTTTCATATAAAGCTCATTCGGAATAGTCAAGTTTATATCTTTGTAGGGGGTAACCTGGGATGTAGAAAATAGGAATTTTGAGCCGACCATACTCAAACTTTACGGAAACATTATGGAATTCAATTCCGAGAGGGAAAGTTTAGCCAACATACCTTGTTTGAGCTTTCTTTAAGTTACTACAATGCACCAATACCTTTAGAAATGATAATCTATGGGAAGATAGCGAAAGTTGATTAATAATTACAAATATTTCCCATGGTGTAACTCTCTTAGGAATTTCATCAAACACCTAACATGTTAAATAGGCTACAAGGTTCTACAATGGAAATTCCTTCTTCCCTCAACCAATTTCAACAAGAACAACCCAAAATAGTTCTCTAATCCCACATAATGTAGCTTAGTGTCACAGACATGGGTTATTTCTAACCCCAGAATATATTTTTGAACTCATAATCTCTTATATGAAATATTAGAAGTATGACTTACTCGGAAGGATAGTGAGATAGAGATTAGCTTCCTTCATTCTTGAGAATTTGTGCAAGATTGGATGATTGTGATGTTAGGTTCCTCATTCCCTCTCTAAAATTATCTCACCTCTCACTAGATTATATAAAAAAAAAGCCCCAAATGAATCCCCAAAGCTTATTTATCACAATGGGGTCGGATATGAAAATTTTCAAAAATGACCCCCGAAGTCAATTATGTGGTGCAATTATGCTATAGCATAATCGTTTTATGGGCAGCAGAATTGTAGCATAATCATTACGCGACAACATAATCAATTTTCCGACAGCATAATCAATATGCGACAACATAATAGTTTGCCCGACTCTGCTCTACTTTGCGATGCTTATGCAGCCTGCGGAACCGTTTTGCGGTAGCAAAATTGATCGCAAATCCAGCATTTGGTAACTTGATACTAACTTTGTGTAGGAATGTCCAAATGACGAACGGTTTGAAGCGTTAGAAACTAGACTCAAAGATCTTTCATTTGATAAGGTTTTCAACACATAACACCATATATATATATATGTATATATTCTTGTCCAAAAATTGAAATTGTGCGAACTCATTTGGAATTATAGCCTATTATGTAAATCCAACTTGCCTTAGACTTAGGCCTCTCATTAGATCCCACATTACTTATTATATGCCTTGTACACTTATTTGACAAATCCAATTGATATACATCATTTTAATAGGACATAAGATATTATAATTAGCCTATCTGGCACCATGAAATCCTAAATTACTTAGCGAATTTTTTCAGGGCCTTACATTCTCCCCTGCTTAGGATCATTCGTCCTCGAATGAAAAGTAGAATCCCCCCCAAACACTTAATATAATATATCTCTTTTCTTACCTACCTCAAGTCCCTAAATTTTTACTAACTCCCAAATTTTTTAGAAATGTCGGCAGCATTTCCTTTGTAATTAGGCCTATCCACTTGCCAGAACCACCAAAACCATCCTAACAACACAACCACAACTAGAAAAACCACCACAATGTATATATTAATAACACTAATCTCAGCAATACAAGAACTACATTATCATAATGATACCTAGACATGAACTGCAGATTTTTCAATCATACACCTATAAGGTACCTTTCAAATCAAAACCAATTGTTATACAATCAAGAGAAAAATATTTTCTGTCCACGACACTTTTATCCTTCAAGGTGACCTCTTATACTTACAGACATCGCCATAACACATTCACGCAAACAATTTCAACTCCCAAAGTTACCTAATAAGGATGAAAATTAGATACCTCGAGTAAGCTAACTATCAATTTACTTCACCTTCAATAATTTCCACTGGAATGATGCACAAAAGATTTCCAACTACTTTCTTAGACATAAACATATGAAAACGCAGAATACATGGAGAACAACATGGGGAAACATCATACTCATAGTACAGCCTAATGTGAAATACACTTATGTCACCTTCATTATCAATTCACATGACATCTTCAGGGAGAAAATGTTGATAATAACCCGCTCACCCTCCTCAACTCTAAATCTCTACGCGAACACTCACACTAAACCTTTGATGACCTTCAACAATCACTCTAATATGTTCTATCATAAATAGACCATAAAATTACCTATCGAATATAAGTGATCATAGGGTGATGCTTCCTCTTTGACATGTTTGAACCTTCAATCCCCAATAGATTTAATACAATGAGGAACAAAGGAGTTCAAGATTGGGCTGGAATTATTCAGGAATCCATTAATGTAATGAACAGAATATTTTATAAGGTTATATGCTAAGAGACATGAGGTTACTACTAACAATGCTGACATGGTTAATCATTGTGACGACATCAGTTATTTGACAAATGAAGCATGGAGGTAACTAGCACGCATTGATAAGGTGGGAACCATGTACGTGATCCTGAGATCTAAAAAAAGTGAGTCTTTCTATACATGAGATACATGGGAGGCATGATCGGGAGGATGAAGACGCTAGCATCAGTTATCCTTGGGAGGCGACGAGCTATGCAAGGGATAGTAACAATTGTTCCTTTCCATATATGCCCTCCCCGACAATAGTAAGCTCTAAGGAGAAGTAGTCAAGTATGTTCCACCGGTTTTCTCCTTGAGTGTAATGAAAATCAGTTCTAGCTCAAAATGGGAAGATTCTTGCAACATGGATGTGATAGTGATTTCAAGAAGAAACACATGAAGTTGAATACACTCCTAACATTAACTGACACAAGAAATCTATGCCACAAGCCCATGAGGATGAAGAAAGAACTACACTTATGAGATTATCATAATTCAAATAGCTTAACCCTTCCCGGTAATTGATCATATATGAGATAACTAAATATACGACAACTTGTCTTCCAAATCTATATGCTCATGATATGTGCAAAAATCTGAAAGCATATAATCTCAAACTTTCGTGAGTGAGACCAAATAGCTAAGATATCTTAGTATTGGGATGAAATCATGTATTGGTTAGAAGGGTTCTAATGGTTAATATGATGCTCCGGGGAGGAAGACAAATAAAACTCCTATCCATCCAGGGAGGTGGAATGCCAGGGATAGGAAAACTCCCCTCACATGATAATGACATAGCCAATGATTCTAGAAGTCGAGTGTGGAAAGACAATGGAACCTAATGAGATAGTATATAATAATCATGGAAGGTTTGCAGATGTCATAATGAGTTCTCCGTGGATTTAGACTTGAGAAGTACACAGATGCTAATAAAAGATAGGAAACATGAGGAGTAAGTGTTGTGGTATGATAACCCCCAAAGGTGCATTTGGTCTTGATGAATAGCCTATTAAGGGTCCTTAGAAAGGAAGTGTTATAGTGACACATAGAAGGACACGTTCCCTCATAGTTATCCAACAAGTGTTGGGAAACTAGCACAATGAATTCACTAAGGAACACAATTAACAGATGTTGTGGAGGTATAAAGAGAAAATAAACATTTGTTATGAGTTGGACATGCTTCTACTACATTGTAACGACCCGGTCCGTCATTACGTAGAACCTACATCATAATTGGTTTTATTGACTTTTCATATGTTGGTTATTATGTTATTGATGTGTTAGAGTCGATAGGCTTGAAATCGAATGGTTGTAGTGAGGGTTCAGTCATTTAGCCTTTAAAGATAGCCTTATAATGGAAAAAGTCAACTGAGAGTTGACTTATTGGGAAACGACCTCGGAATGAGGATTTTATGGCTCGAATTGCTTCGTTAGGTTATTTGGGACTTAGGAGTGTGTTCGAAATATTTTGTGATGTCCGGTGTAGAATTAGGCTTGAAGTGGCGAAAGTTAGTTTTTGGCGATTTTCGGTTGGCAGTGGAAAATAGTCTATCAGGGTCGAAATGGAATTCCGACAGTTGGAACAGGTTTTTAGTGTCATTTTGGATATTTCTGTAAAATTCCAGGTCAATCGGAGTTGTTTTGGGTAGTTTCGGCATCGTTGCTGGAATTTAGAAAATTTAAAGTTCATGCTTGAATTCAATGTTTTTGGGGGGTTTTGATACTGTGTTTGATGTTTCGAAGGCTCGAATAAGTTTGAATGATCATATATGATGCGTTGGTATGTTTGGTTGGGGTCCCGAGGGGCTCGGGATGGTTTCAGGTGGTTAATGGGGAGTTTGGAATGGTTTTGATATTGTTGATGTTGTTGTTACTGGTGTGTTCACATCTTCAGATGGGGAGCCGTAGGTGTGGTTCTGCAGGAGGGGACATGGCACCGCAGGTGCGGAAGTTTGGCTAAGCGAGAAGAGTCTGCAGGTGCGAGGTAATTGCCACACCTGCGAGGCCGCAGGTGTGGGAGGTCGATCGTAGGTGCGGAACTTGAGGTCCTTGGGGTTTTCCGTAGGTGCGCACCTGGGATCCGCAGGTGCGGTTCGGCAGGTGCGAGTAAGTGGTCGCAGGTGCAGAACCACTGGGAAGAAAGTATAAAAGCGTGCCTTCGCAAATTTTAGCCATCTTTCTCAATATTTCATCTGGGTTTGAAGCTTTTGGAAGGTTTTTGAAGAGGGGATTCGATATTTCTTCATTGAGGTAAGGTTTTTGGACTCTAAACTCGTTTATATGTGATTAAAGGTCGGATTTATGGTGGAAAATTAGGGGAAAATCAGTGCAAATTGGGTAATTAGGCCTTGGGATTAAGAAACTTTAAAATTGGGATTTGATGGGTCATTTGGACTCCGAATTCAGTGTTCTTGGTATGTATAGACTCGTGGGAGGACGAGGTTTGTGGTGTAAATTTTATTGAGTTCCAAGACGTAGGCTCGAGGGTCGGATTTGACCAATTTTGGGATTTTTGAGTATTTTTGATACATTTCGATTGGGATTAGTTCCATAGCATATTATAAAGATATACATCTGATTGTTGGTAGATTTGGAGCACTCGGAGGCAGAATTTTGAGGCAAGGGCACTACGGAGTAGTATATTAACCGGTTTTGAGGTAAGTAACGTTTCCAAACATGGTTCTGAGGGTTCGAAACCCCGAGCTAAATGATTTATGACTATTGCTAAGGTGACGCTTATGCCAAGTGACGGGCGTGCACTGAGTATTTTTGGCTTGGCTTATCCCATGGCACCGCTTAGTGATTATTCCCTGAGGATATATATACTTCTGTTAATGTGGTAATTGTGAACCTGTTAGAAATCATGTTAAGTATAAATGCTAGGCTACACGCCGAAAATGCTGAGACCCGAGTGGTCGTATATTACTGTCTCATTTTGTGATTATTTGATTTCATATACTCAGTCCCGTTATAGCATATCACTTTATATCTCAGGCTCAGTATCGTTAATTTTATGCATACTTATCATTGTTTCGGGTTGATGGATGCATCTGTGATCCATGTCAGTGAGACTGAAGAGTAATGACTGAGTGAGGCCGAGAGCCTGTTATTGAGATAGTTATGAGATTGGACTTCACACCACAGCGATATTAAATCATGCCTTCGTTCGCTTGATATGGAGCTTGGGCCACTAGGGCCCCTCCGGAGTCTTTACACCCCCAGTGAGCACATTGACATGAGGGATAGATCTTCCCTGGACATGGATCTTGTCCGAAGTGGATGTTATGTGAGGGATGGATCGTCCCTGGGCATGGATCTTGTCCGAGTGTTGTATTCCGGAGATGGACTTTTTCCGTGGGGCTAGATTTGCCTTTTTCCTCAGTATAGAGTGACTACGGTCACCGGTGTTTATACATATTCCGGGGTGGAACTTCCCTGGGCCTGAGAGCCATATATAATACTGAGTGGACTTTTGTGGGAGAGTTGTGAGCACTATGTGCATATCCACAGTGGTTTAATACATATATTTTTATGATGGCATGTAGAGTATACTGGCATACTTGTCATATTTACTCATTCTGATAAACTGTTAACATGTCTATTTTTTGTATATTGTTTTTGTAATTTCTGAGGTTTTGTTCGTCACTACCTCTCAGCCCATAGTTTGGGTTCGTTACTTCTGAGTTGGTGTACTCACATTACCCCCTGCACCTTGTGTGCAGATTCAGGTACACCGGGACCCGGCAATGGATAATGAGCAACGGACAGAGTTTTCATTGGAGTTGTCGAGGTAGTAGCTGGCGATCGCGACCTCGTCTTCTCTTCCTTATTCCACATGTTGCACTTATTTTGAGACTATGTTGTCTATTTCTTCATTCTTTATTTTCTTAAATAGCAGCTCATGACTGAGTGAAGCCGGGTCCAGGGTTGGAGGTTTTATATTTAGTTTTTCAAATATTGTTTTTAAACTTCAGATTCTTAGTATTATAAATAAATTCATTTAAAATTGTATTTCTACTAGAAACTGAATTTAGCTTAGTTAAAAAGGGCGGCTTGCCTGGTTCCATGGCAGGCGCCATCACGACTCCAAAATTGGGTCGTGACATACATTGACTCCCAAATTGCAAACAAAAGATCTTCATGTGACGGATTTGTAAAAACCTCAAATTACTCAGAGATTTTATATGGACAAGTGACCACTTCAATCGATATGTAAACCTATTATAGGAGCTGAGATATTCCCTCATATTACTAGATAGTGAAAAGGTTTCATGATGATACTCGCATGAGAGTAGAGTGACTGTTCAAACCATAGAAGCCATATACACTAGCGAGAAAAAGAGTGACTCGATAAGGATCGCAATACTGGGATGCTTTACTTAGAACTTGACACCACATAGGTAAACTTTAAGACGGTGCATGCATAGGCACAAGTGAGCATATGTTGTCCATTTAATTAAAAAAAAGATTCTGTAAGAAATTCATCTAGTATAGTCCTTTGTTGAGAATTTAGGAAAGCAAGTGGGAAGTGATAATCCTAGAGTTAAAACTCAATTCAAATACATAATTATTTAACTTAATTGCGCAAGAGGATGTGAATAAGAGAATTTGTGATAGAGCAGATTCACGAGTAATGCGTCTCGTTCAAAGAATAGGTGCATGCAATGTTTTGTGTTCAACATCTTGGTAAGACCATGTTTATAAGAACTCTTCAATATGAATGTACATATACCATAAGTAAAATTTTTGTGTTGTTCCTAATGATCTACTAAGGAGTGACTTACTTGGTGACTTTAGGTTGATAGGTCAATAACTTAATCGATGCCCCTCGACTCCACATCCCTAACGTACGTTGATAACATACTGATATACTACATGGTTTGGTGGTGCAGTGACATTAATAGGAACAAGGGTACTCCCCTTAGCAACAAGTTCTACCAATCCCTCCATGGCTCGATACATTCTGCTAACAAACTCTTGGGCAATCTCCCTCCTTACTGTTTCAAACTCGTGGATTATGGTATCAAGATTACTCAACTTGAGAATAAGACATAGCTAGGAAATTAGCTCCATGTCTTAGGATCTACCGCACGATCTGGAGTATCAAAGAAGGGTGAAATTCCTAATTGTCGGAATAGCCTCCAACTTATAGATGTGGTTGACAACACACCGATAAGAAGGACTCTACTAGACACGGCTCCGAGACATCCTACGACACATTAAAACATTAGGCTCTTATACCAAGTTTGTCACGCCCCAAAAACCAAGGAGCACGACCGACGCTCAACTGAGAAAACCCGACTGAGAGAGCCTGTTATGTTTCATTCTACCCAAACTAATTCATGAATAAAGAGGAGATGAACTCCATTAATCATACTTTGTATATATATCATCAACTTCCATTTTGTTTCTATTAGCAGTTTCAACCATAATATCTAAAATATTACAATTTTTATAGATATGAAGAAAAACATATTCGCTAAATACCAATATTTCCAATTTAATTCCCAATATCAAACACCACCCACAACCTATCTACAGAGCCACTAAGTACACTTGAAGAGTAATATGGAAATGCCGGCAAGACTCCGGATATACCTCAAAATGCAAAGTACACGATAACCGAATGACACACGACCCCGAAATGAAGTGGGGATAACCAAATTAGCTGAAAAGAGCATACCGCTATCACTGATCAATGTCGCCTACCGTGGAACCACCTGCATCCATTAAAGATGTATCGCCCCCAGCAAAAGGAACGTTACTACTGTCGAATAGTACTAGTATATATAGCTAAAAGTCCTGTTTCAAAATAGAATGTCCATACAGGCAAAGACAACACATAGGGAACATCAAGTCGCTATCAACAATATCCAAATAACCAATTAAAACATAACGATTTCCAAAGTATGAAAATAGTGTATATATATATATATATATATTGGGAGATCATTAGCAACGATTACCATCGTGTTTATTGGCACGAAGTCCGATCACGCCCGATCGGCTCCCCACGGACAATGTGGTTTGACATATGATGCGAAAGAAAGTTGTTATAAGAGTAGTACAACCATGTGCGCAACATAGAGTCTGATCTCCACCCGGTCAGCTAGGGTGCCTTCCCACATATGACGTGTGCGTTGGATTTATCTTTTCCAAATCATAGGTACCAATTTCATCCCAGTTTAGGGGAACAATCACAATTTCATCCCAAATCACAATCCACCTTACACCAGCACGTGTAGTTTCAGGTGTGAGCCTTATGACCACCCTTCCTCGATTTTGGCTAATGATGCTCCCAAAAACATTTTTATACCCATCTTGCACACAAAGGTAACACACATACATAGAAATGTATTCATCTCAGAACCTTTCACATTGTACAACTCTTTTATTAGAATTTTCAACCTGTCAACATAACAATGTTCCATTGGCTCTTTGGGCCTTTCCCAATTTTCATTATTCATGGCACGATGGCCGCATTTTATTTATATCCCAGACATTCACTTCATTTAATTTCAAGGATCACCACCAAATACCAGCACATAGGACACTCCAGAAATCATATACCTCAAGTGCGTTAATAGTGAAACTTTTAACACAAAGGGTTCTTCCCAAAGAAAGAGATATACCAACCAACAGTAAGAACGCACATCATAGTCATAAAAGGGCAGTACACCAATTCATTCAATTCATTTTCAAACATATTTATAGATTATTAACAACGAGACACACTCAACCAAGTCATAAAGTACACGTAGGAGCAATTAGGATTATTAAGCATCTCGAGTTTTCCTAACCCAATTTGTATACTAGTTTTCACTTACCATATGACTCAAAGCCATACCAACTTTATAAATTAACCATACTTTAAACATCTAAATTTTCATATAAAGCTCATTCGGAATAGTCAAGTTTATATTTTTATAGGGGGTAACTCGGGATGTAGAAATTAGGGATTTTGAGCCGACCATACTTAAACTTTACGGAAACAATATGGAATTCAATTCCGAGAGAGAAAGTTTAGCCAACATACCTTGTTTGAGATTTCCTTAAGTTACTACAATGCACCAACACCTCTAGCAATGATAATCTATGGGAAGATAGCGAAAATTGATTAATAATTAGAAAGATTTCCCATGGTGTAACTCTCTTAGGAATTTCATCAAACACCTAACAGGGGGGGCTACAAGGTTCTACAATGGAAATTCCTTCTTCCCTCAACCAATTTCAACAAGAACAACCCAAAATAGTTGTTTAATCCCAGATACTATAGCTTAGTGTCACATGCATGGCTTATTTCTAACCCCACAATATATTTTTGAACTGATAATTTCTTATATGAAATGTTAGAAGTAGGACTTACCTGGAAGGATAGTGAGATAGAGATTAGCCTCATTGATTATTGAGAATTTGTGCAAGATTGGACGATTAGGATGTTAGGTTCCTCATTCCCTCTCTAAAATTCTCTCACCTCTCTTTAGATTCAATAAAAAAAATAGCCCCAAATGAAGCCCCAAAGCTTATTTATCACAATGGGTTCGGATATGAAAATTTTCAAAAATGACCCATGAAGTCAATTATGTGCGATAGCATAATCAATATGCGACAGCATAATAGTTTCCCGACTCTACTCCACTTTGTGATGCTTATGCGGTCTGCGGAACCGTTTTGTGGTCGCAAAATTGATCACAAATCCAGCCTTTGGTAATTTGATCATAACTTTGTGTAGGAATGTCCAAATGACGAACGGTTTGAATTGTTAGAAACTAGACTCCAAGATCTTTCATTTGATAGGTTTTTAATCTCATAAAATCATTTATATATATATATATATGATCGTCCAAATTTGGACTTGTGCGAACTCATTTGGAATTTTAGCCTATTATGTAATTTTCCAACTTGACTTCGACTTAGGCCTCTCATTAGACCCCACATTACTTATTATATGACTTATACACTTATTTACCAAATCCAATTGATATACATCATTTTAATAGGACATAAAATATTATAATTAGCCTACCCGGCACCACAAAATCCTAAATTACTTAGCAAATAAATTTATTTTTGGGGCCTTACATTTGCATAGTCCTTCTCGCTCACAAATCTATCCTCCCACACCTCGAGCTTCCTTGACCTGGATAGACCTTCCACATTAGTATCACCCCCTCTCATGTCATCTAGGACCTCGTCATCATCGTCAACATTTGTTGGGGCAGTTGTTTAGGCAGGTGTTGTAGCAGGTGGGGAAGATGGTTTGATGCCTCACTACCTCCCTCTGAACAATCAGATGACCCAAAAGAGGAGGTTGGTTCATTGACCAAGCGGAATGATTTTGATTGAGCCTCCGATTGGGATTGCACATATTCCCCCTCAAAAGTCTCCTGGGACGAGGTATTCACTTGTGTCCGAGGATTCTGGAGGAGGTCTAAAGAGGGTAGCCTTTTCTCCTACTACCTTTTGGACTAATAGGGGCAAGGTTTGCTTTCCTTTACCCTGGCCTCGGGAGGATTCTGCCCTCCCCTTTGAAGTGTCTCCTCTCCCACGAGAACAAACCATTTTCTGCAACACACAAGTAGTGAAAGACAGATTGAATTGGGTTTCAATCATGTGTTAACGTAGTACAGATGAAATAAAAATAATGTTTCTCAGAACAAGCCATCGCGGGCCGCACAAAAGTGAGTGCGGTCGCGAACTGACCATCGCGGACCGTATTAAAATGAACGCGGTCGTGAAGAGACCAAGCTCAGACTACTGGTTCTCTAAAGTTTATCAACCGCAGACCGCAGAAAAATGAGTACGGCCGCAAAAGACTCATCGCGGAATGCAAAATTTTGACTCTAGCGATGAAAACAAATTATAAAGTCTCTGAAGTTAAAATACGCGGACCGCAAAAAATTGGGTGCGACCGCGATATACCAACCGCGGACTGCACAAAAATGATCGCGGCCGCGAAATCTAATCAACTATCAGTGCCTTGAAACTAGGGTATGCGTACCGCACAATTTTGTACGCGGTCGCATACCCTATCACGGACCGCAAAAGAATGTGCACGGCCACGAAATTCAAATTAAGTAGGCAATGGTGAACACTGACAACTAGGGTTTTCACTAATTACCCAAAACTTATACCAATTAGAAATGCAGAGTTACTAACCCCAGCCCCCATACGCATACAAACATTACCCATATGTATTTGCGCAAAATTTCAGCATTAGTTTGACATTAAGGCATGCATCTAACCCTATCTAAAAAGGAAAACTAAAACAAAGAGAAAACAAAAAGATGAAATCAAATCATTGAAATGAACATACAAGTTGTGAAAAGTGGTAGGAAATCTACACTTGATGAGAATGGGATGATATTGAGACCAAGTAAAGGTGCACAGTGCTTTAGGTGTGTTTGAGAGGTTAGGGTTCGTAAAGTATTAGAAGTTCTAAAAACTCCTATTTATACTCAAAACCCAGTGACCCCACCGACTTACCTGAGTACAACCGCGAAATTCGCGGTCCGGACTTTTTACTTTTTTGTAGCTCAGCCTTAGATGCACGGGCACGGTTTGCGAAAAACTGGTCGCGGCCACACAATTTATGCGGACCGCGAAAATATGAACATGGCCGTGAACTCTTAACGAATTTTGATAGACCAACACCAGAGAGTGGCATTTTTCCAATTTCAGCTATGCGACCGCGCACAGAATTGTGCGGTGGTGAAGTGCTTGTGCGGTCTGAGAAATTTTGGGCACGCTCCGCAAAGTTTCAACAATCAGCCAAATTTTTCCTTGTCAATTTCCTGCACTGCACAACCAATTCCTACATACACTTCACAACCAGTTAGTCCAAAACAATGCCAAATCTAAGAAGAAAATCAAAAGAAAGAAAAACACATGGGTTGCCTCCCAAGAAGCGCCTAATTTAACATCGCAGCACGACGAATGTTACCATCATCATTTGAAATGGATCAATGCCACAACGTGGCAATCATCACTCTTTCCAAGGTAGTGCTTAACTCGGTGCTCGTTGACTCTAAAGATCTCACCATTATTGTTAATCAAATCAAGAGCATAATCAAATCAAGAGCACCAAAAGGAATCACATGTGCCACTTCAAAAAGACCACTCCACTTTGACTTGAGCTTTCCTGGAAACATCCGTAACCGAGAGTTGAATAGAAGAACCAAGTCGCCTTCTTTGAATTCCTTGTTCCGAATATATTTATCATATAAGTACTTCATCTTGTCCTTATACAAGGACAAACTGGAGTAAGCATGGAAACGAAACTCATTGAGTTCTTTCAGTTTCTCTACCCGTAGATTGGCTGCTACATCCCATTCAAGGTTCAATTTCTTCAACGCCCACATGGACTTGTGCCTAATTCCACCGAAAGATGACATGATTTCCAAAATACCAACTGATATGGGGACATACCAATTGGAGTCTTGTAAGATGTTCTATAGGCCCAAAAAGTATCATCAAGTTTCCTTGATCAATCAGTCCGATTTGCATTGACAGTCTTGGATAGAATGCTCTTTATCTCCCTGTTGGAGACCTCAACCTGTCCACTTGACTGGGGGTGATAGGGGGTTGACACCTTATGAGTGACACCATACTTGGAGAGTAAAGTGTCAAAGACTTTGCTGCAAAAATGAAAACCCTTATCACTAATGATAGCCCTTGGGGTGTCGAACCTTGTGAAGATATTTTTCTTTAAGAAATCCATCACACTCCGTGCCTCATGGTCAAAGCCACAGCTTCAACACATTTGGAAACATAATCCACAGCAACAAGAATATAAATGTTCCCACATGAACTCACAAATGGTCCCATAAAGTTTATGCCCCACACGTCGAAAATATCAATATCAAGGATGGTGGTGAGAGGCATTTCATTCTTCTCGGAAAGTCCACCGGATCTTTGGCACTCATCACAACGCCTAACGAGCTCACTATCGTCTTTATACAAGGTAGGCCAATAGAATCCCCAGCTTAGGACCTTAGTAGCAGGTCTCTCCCTATCGTGGTGACCACTATCGTGCGAGGAATGGAAAGCTTCAAGTATACTCAATTTCTCTTCTTCTGGAACACATCTCCAGATAACACCATCATTGTAAATCTTGAAAACATATGGCTCGTCGCAATAATAATCCAAGCAGTCCCGTTTGAGCTTCTTACTTTGGTTTGAAGAGAACTAATCCGGCACAATGCCGTTCACAAGAAAGTTATCCACATCGGCGAACCAAGTCATCCCAGTAAAATATACAGAGAGGAGTTGTTCATCCGGTAACGAATCATTAATGTCAAGTCCATCATGGGGTTTCCCCTCCTCTTCTAAGCGAGACAAGTTATCCGCCACTTGATTCTCACTCCCTTTGCGGTCTATGATTTCACGATCAAACTCTTGTAGAAGAAGAACCCACCGCATCAACCTAGACTTAGAGTCCTTTTTACTCATCAAATAACAAAGTGCCGCATGATCAGTGTGCACAATCACTTTGGTACCCATGAGGTACGGGCAAAACTTTTCCATGGAGAATATAGTGGCTAATAGCTATTTCTCGGTCACTGCATAGTTGACTTAAGCGTCGTTCATGGTTTTTCTTGCATAATAGACCGGATGAAATATCTTGTTGATTCTTTGCCCCAATACCGCTCCTACCTCTATGTTGCTAGCATCGCACATGAGCTCAAATGGTAAGCTCTAATTGGGAGTGCTGATGATGGGAGTGGTAGTCAATCTATACTTGAGTAGCTCAAACGCTTTCATGCAATCATCATTGAACACAAACTTATCATCTTTTTCCAACAACTTGCACAAGGGGTTCACCACTTTGAGAAATCATTGATAAACCTACGGTAAAACCCCACGTGACCAAGAAAGCTCCTCACTTCCTTGACGGAAGTAGGAGGAGGGAGTTTTGATATCACTTCAATTTTTTCTTTATCCACTTCAATACCGTTCTTGGAGATCTTATGGCCGAGGAAAATGCCCTCCTCGACCATAAAGTGGCACTTCTCCCAATTAAGCACTAAGTTGGTCTCTTCACATCGGGCCAATACTTTGTCAAGATTATCCAAGAATTCTTTAAAGGAATCCCCCACAACACTAAAATCATCCATGAACACTTCAAGGAATTTCTCCACCATATCCCTGAATATTGCCATCATACACCGCTGAAAAGTAGTCGGTGCATTACACAAACCAAACGACATCATTGAGAATGCAAATGTGCCATACGGACAAGTGAAAGTAGTTTTCTCTTGGTCTTCTGGTGCAATAAGAATATGGTTATATCCGGAATACCCATCCAAAAAGCAATAATAAGCATGTCCGGCAAGTCTATCCAACATTTGATAAAGAAATAGCAATGGAAAATGGTCTTTTCGGGTCACTTTGTTCAGATTTCTATAATCCATGCATACCCTCCAACCAGTGACAGTTATTGTGGGGATCAATACATTCTTATAATTTGTGATCACAGTCATGCCCCCTTCTTTGGGACACATTGTACTGGTGAAATCCATGAACTATCATCAATGAGGTACACAACCCATACATCTAGCCACTTGATGATCTCTTTCTTCACTACCTCTTGCATGGCCTCATTCAACCTCTTTTGATGTTCTACGGATGGTTTGGAATCTTCCTACAATATGATTTTATGCATGCAAAAGGCGGGGCTTATACCTCGAATATCATCCAATGTCCAACCTATTTCCTTCTTCCTCCTTTGAAGCACCGTAGGGGTGGAATCTACCTGCACGTTAGTTAAGAACGAACACAGAATAACAGGTAATGTGGAACAAGGGCCTAAGAACTCATACCTAAGATATGAAGGAAAAGGCTTCAACTCCAATATGGGAGTCTCCTTGATTTAGGGCTTTGTTGGTGGAGTCTTCCGGTGCTCAAGGTCCAAGAAAAGTTTTCGAGGCCCATATGTATATGATCCCATTCCTTGCAAAGCATTTACACATTCTACCAAGCCTTCCTTCTCATCCTCATCTTGATTCAACAACACGGCTTCCAAAGGGTCTTCAACATTAATCAGAACACTCGTGTCATCAATAATCACCTCACTCACAAGATCCACAAAGGAACACACTTTGTTTCCATTAGGCTGCCTCATTGACTTGCACACGTGGAACACAACGTTTTCATCTCCCACCCTGAAGGTGAGATCCCAGCTTCCACATCAACTAAGGCCTTCCCTCTAGCTAGGAAAGGTCTTCCTAATGTTATTGGCACCTCATAGTCAACCTCACAGTCGAGTATCACGAAATATGCGGGAAGTATGAACTTGCTGACCCAAACTAGCACATCATCAATTATCCCCAATGGCCTCTCCATAGTCCGGTCCGCCATTTGCAACCTCATGGATGTGGGTCTTGGTTGTCCAATCACCAATGTCTTGAACACAGAATATGGAAAAAAAATTATGCTTGCTCCTAAGTCCCACAAGGCTTTGGCAAACTCAACACTACCAATAGTGCATGAAATTTTAAAGGCACTAGGGTGTCTTCTATCTTTGGAGCATGGAATTCACAATGGTACTCACTTGATGTGTCATTTTGATCGTTTCACAATTAATTTACCTCTTATTAGTTATCAAGTCTTTCATGAACTTGGCATATCCCGACATTTGTTCGAGGGCTTCAACCAATGGCACATTAATTGACAAACTTTTCATCATATCAATGAATTTCTTGAATTGGTTTTTATTATTTTGATTCTCAAGCCTTTGAGGATATGGTGGAGGAGGCCTTGGCAAAGGAGCCTTGGCTTTTGGACTACCGGATCCGGTATGTTTATCACGTGTTCCCTAAACGGGTTCACATCATCTTGTGTCTCCTACACATTTTCTTCAATGTTTATCCTCACTTCATCATTTACTTGCACATCATTACTTGGCTCATCATCTTCTTGCACAACCACATCATCATCATTCACAATCTTTGTTGGGTTTGAAGTACTAGAAACTCCACCTCTACCACTTCTAGTAGTCATGGTCATAGCATGGCTCGTATTTTTCCCACCCTTCGGGTTTACTACCGTATTACTTGGTAGTGCCCCCTAAGGGCGAGTATTCAACGCTTGAGAAATTTGACCCATTTGGACTTCCAAGTTGCGAATAGAAGTGTTGTGGGAGGCTATTTGGAATCAGAGTCAGCGTTTCTTTCCATCATCTATTTGAACATGCTTTATATTCGTCCCATTTTATTTCTTGAAGAACTTGGCCCGTGTGATGGATATGGAGGTGGGTTGTTGATACATCGGGTCCTTTGAAAGCCGGACCCCCAGTTTCCTTGATTATTGTTGTTCCAACCCCCTTGATTTTCATTGCCTCACCAATTACTATTATTGTTGCCACTCCAATTGCTATTATAGTTTCCTCCCCAAGTGCTTGAATTTCCTTGATTACCCCAATTTTGATTGTTGTTCCCAAATTTTTTTTTATTGTTGTTGTTGCCACTATTCCAATTCCCTTGGCCTTGGTTGCCTCAATTTTGATTGTTTCCCTATGATCTCCACTGTTGTTGATTTGGAGCATTGCTCTGTTGACCTTGGTAATTATTGGCATAAAGAACCTCTTCACTCTGATCATCATATGAGTCATCTTGATTGTACCCACTACCACTTTGCTAAAATTGATCCTGATTGTTTTGGCTTTGTTGACCTCTCTATCTTCGCTTGTTGACCATCAGGTTTACCCCTTCCATGGAATTTACTTGCTTTGTCCCCTGAACCTGCTGAAGCTGAGCCTTGGAGAACTGATTCATGGTTGTTGTCAACTCTGTTATGGCTTGTCCTTGATCATGAAGTTCCTTGTGAAGGTGGATGACATTAGGGTCACCCTGAGGAAAGTTGGCTCTACTTTGCCAAGCTGAGGAGGTGTCCGCCATCTCATCTAATATGTCACAAGCATCAGCATAAGGCACTTTCGTGAAATCATCCCCAGCGAGCTGATTCACCACACACTGGTTAATTGTGTTGATACCCTTATAAAATGTTTGTTGGATCATCGCTTCAGCCATATCGTTATTGGGGCATTCTTTTACCATTGTCCTGTACCGTTCCCAAATTTCATGTAACGGTTCATTTGGCTCTTGTTTAAAAGATAAGATCTCATTCCTCAATGTTTCCATATGTCCCGGAGAGAAAACATTTGCTATGTACTTCTCAACCAACTTATCCCAAGTGGTGATGGAATGGTTGGGTAGCCTCTCACGCCAATCCATAGCCTTCCCTCTAAGTGAAATGGGAAAAGCCTTAATCTCAAAGCATCCTCAGATACATTCGTTAGCTTGCTCCCCCAGCATGTGTCTACAAGACCTTTGAGATGCTTATATGCGTACTTATGTGGAGATCCGATGAAGAAACCCCTCTGTTTCAATAGAGTAAGCATGACATTGGTTATTTGAAAATTTCCTGCCAGAATCCGAGGCGGGACAATTGCACTTGTGTAGCCTTAATCGGTAACACCCGATGTGCTGCCCTTGGAGGAGGTGGGGAGGGTTTGGAACGTTGTCATGAGGCGGGCGGCCTCTTCTTTGTAATTGAGGTCCTAGATTAACCTCATCCATGTCATTGTCATCTACCTCCTCCCCATGAGGAATATGTTCGAGGGCCTCGTTAAGAGCCATTTGGTACCTAAAAGCAGTTGACACACAAAATTGGAAAAACGGAAGGAAAGTAAAACAAATCACACAAATACTCAGATATATAGCTAAGACCGTCTAACTCCCCTACAACCGCGCCAAAAATAGATCAGGTCCAAGCCTGCACTACTATTGAGTAGCGAGGGTGGTCGATGTAGTTTTAACCCAACTAGGTCGGGATCGAATCCACAGGGAGTTAATTGGTTTGGAATTAGGTTTATATCCGAGCTAATTGTGGGTTTTGTTCATAATTACACTTCCAAACATTTGGTTTTGATTCTACTTCTAAAGTTACTCTATTGTATGCAATGATTAACACTAAGTACAATATTTCTTATGTTGGTTTTCAAGTGTTTAAATAGACTAGGGTAGTGAATTCCACCTAGGTGGATATCTAACGGGTAGCAAGAATCCAGGGCAAGCTTTATTTAGTTGGGGTCATAATATAGCTATCACACTCAAGTACTCACTCTATACCACTCGGTAGTTTGAGTGATTTTGCCCAATTTGGCTTTCTCAAGTCCAAATGGGTATTCATGCAATTCAAATGATATTAGCTCAAGTCGGGTATTACTATCTCTAGGTTTAACCCTTTAATTGGGGCTATCAATTTCTTGAGTTCACCCAATTCCTTATTAGCCTAGTTTTCCTAGACTTAGTCACTCTTTCTCAAGAGAAGGCTAAGTCATAAAGGCATGTATCAGTTTTTGCAACCACTAATTCTATAATTCTAGCATGAACTAGTCTAAATATCACTAACCCATACATATTCAAGCCCTAAAATTCAATACCAATTAAATACCTACAATAGGGTTGAGTCACAACACTATCTATGGTTCTAGCTACTCATGGAAATAACAGAAATTGAAGAGGAAAAGAAGATAAAATCCATAATATATGATTAAGATGTGAAAATCTAATGTTAAAAGATGAATCTAATACAAAATTGCCCAAAAGATAAGTTCCATCCGTCTCACGTGCTCAGCTAATACACAACATCACCTAAAATGATAAAAAGTTCTATTTATACTAAGCTAAAATTTTCGGACAAAAATACCCCTACAGAGTTTATGGGGCCGCGTAATTCTGACCGCGGCCGCACTCTTGCTATCGTGGCCGTACAATTCTGATCACGTTCCGTGTTCTTCACTTCTGGATCTGGGTTAAGCATAGTTTCGCAGACCGCATAATATCCATCACAGTCGCGGTCGAGTAAGCGACTTCCGCGGCTGCATAATTCTGATGCGGACCGCACTTCTTGTTTTTTCTTAAAATGTAATCTCTCTGAACCTCAGCAACCACAGTCCGCATAATTCCAATCCCGGCCGTGCTGGTACTTTTGCGGCCGCGCCTTTCTCATGCGGTCTGCGTTCCTCTTTTAGCCCAAAAATCAACCTCTCTGAATCTGCCTTTTGCGGACCTTAAGATAGTGCTCGCGACCGCGTTGTTGCTTTTGCGGCCGCACAAATATTTTTGCTGTCCGCGTTTCAGATCTCTTGGACAAGTCTTGGTTTTTGTTCATGTTTTGACTCCTTTATGAGTTGATTATGACTTCTTTGACTCATTTTGAACAATCCCTACAAGCAAGCACATTACATTAGTTTTTGGGAATACCTTCATGCATTTTGGTCCTAAACACAAGTAAATGAGAGCAAATAATAGGTTAAAATCCCTACTTATCAGTTGCCCACCTGGAAATTGAGAAGGACAATCAACTGCTAGACCACCACTATTCAATGGCCAGTACTACTCCTAGTGTAAAAACAGAATGAGAAACAACATCATAGGAGAGGACTATGAGCTATAGGACATTGTCATTGATTGTCCCCTGGTTACAATGAAGAAGAATGTTGAGGGAGTAGATATGCCAAAAACAAGAGCTGACTGCACTGCTGAGGACTTGAGGAAATGGGAGAAGAATGCCAAGGCCAAGAAATGGCTTGTGTGCGGACTTGGTCCGGACAAGTACAACATAATTCAAATATGTACTACTGCTAAGGAAATTTGAGACACTTTGCAAGTGGCACATGAAGGAACACCTCAAGTGAAGAGGTCCATAGGAACTCTACTATATTCTCAATATGAGAATTTCACTATGAAGGAAGTGCAAACCATCCAAGAGATGTATACAAGGTTCACCACACTGACAAATGAACTTAAGTCTCTTGGAAGGATTATTCTTGAAGAAGACAAAGTTGAGAAGATTCAGACATGGATTCTGCTAGTCTCTTGGGAAAGCAAAATCACTGACATTCAGGAATCGAAGAACATTTCCACTCTTAAGTTGGATGAGCTGATTGGAAATCTCACTGATTATGAACTTAGAAGGAAAACCGTGAAGATGGATGTACCCAAGAAGGAAAGAAGTCTGTCACTCAGAATCACTGAAGGTTCTGATCTAGAGGAAGATGAAATGGCTATGATCAAAGAGGAATTAAAGAAGTACCTAATGAGAGAAAAAGGTTCTTCAAGAAGTGGAAGCTACAGCAAACCAAGGGTTCCTGAAAAACAGACCAATGACGACTGCTACAAGTGTAGTAAAACTGATCACCACATCAAAAACTGCCCTCAGTGGGAAATTGAATGGAATAAGAAAAGAGATAAATGAAGAAACAGAAAGAAGGAACAGGTTTAACCCAAGAAGAACAAAGGATCAACAAAGGTTATGTTTGTTGTTTGGGGTGAAAGCTCGGATGAGGACTCAGATGATGAAGATGGATATGAACAAGCACTTATGGCAATTGGAGAATCAGATGAGGAATCTGAGGTAGGTGTAATTCATGTCAAAGACAAGGTTTAAATTTTTTGTCTAAAGAGAGGCTATCTGAGTTACTTATAGATTTCATTGATGAATCTGAGGATATAAACAATGAAAAGGAATAGTTGTCTAAGGAATAAAGCAAAGTGTAAGAACCTGGAACTTAAAGTTATTAAGACTGTAAGAGAAAATATTGCACTAAAGAACCAGGTTCATGCATCTGAATCAAATGTTTTAGAACTTAGATCTGAAAACCTAAAACTGAAATTAGGAACAATTAAGAAGGCAACTGATTGCACACAACTCGCTCTAGAGGAAAATATAGGTAAACTAAAATATGAGTTGCATAAAAAGGATGAGCAGGTAAGAATGTTGAAGGAGGACCTAGGCAAGGTCAAGCATGAACTAAAAAGAACTTGTAAATGGAACAGATCCTCCGATGCTCTTTCATGGCTACAGGAACGTCATAGTAGCAATAGAAGAGGGCTTGGCTTTGGTAATATACTACCTAAATGGATCCCAAAAGCAAGTACCTTACACTTCCTGAGAATAATATTTGTACTCAGTGTGGTAAAACGGGTCATTATAAAAGTGAATGTAATGAAAAAAAAAGGCAAGCCAAAAGAACAAAAAATTTGTTCAAGGGAAGAATAGGATACCAAGTTGGGATAAAAAGAATTTAATTCATCCTTTTGCCTATAGTAAGGGACCCAAACTAGTTTGGGTTCCTTAGACTAACCCCTACTGGTAGACCTAACATTGTTTTCAGTGTAGGCCTTTGTGCGAGATTTCAGGCAAATCCAAAGGAGTCTCACTTGACTGCTGTCAAGAGAATTTTGAGATATCTAAAAGGCACCACTAATCTTTGTCTTTGGTATCCAAAAGGTAGTAATTTCAATCCTGTGGGATATTCTAATGCTAATTATACAGGTTTTCTTGTGGATAGAAAGAGCACCTCAGGTATGGTACACTTTCTTGGCTCATGTCTTGTGTCTTGGGACACCAAAAAGCAAAATTCAGTGGCCTTATCTAATGCCGAAGTTGAGTATGTTCTTGTTGCTTTATGTTGTGCTCAATTGAAGTGGATCAAATAACAATTAATGGACTTTGGAATTGATGTTGGTTGTATCCCCATCTTTTGTGATAATGCAATTAGTATGACCAAGAACCTGGTTCATCACAATAGAACTAAACACATGGATGTTAGGCATCACCTTTTGAGGGATAACTGTGAAAAATGGTTGATCAATGTGGAATTTTGTGCTACTGACAAGCAAATAACTGACATCTTCACAAAAGCCCTAAGTAGAGATCACTTTGAAATGAACATTTTATAATTAGGGATGATTAAGCCTAAAAGGACTAGTTCAAAATATATGGAAAAAGATTTAAAATAATAAAAAAAAATTATTTTTTTTGGTTAGAAAATCTGGAAATAGTGTATATAACTAGATTAATTCTTGATCAATCTCATACTTTCAATAGTATACTCTTGTGCCATGTGTTAAAATGACTCATTAATCTCTAATATGTTTTGGCAAATTTAGACTTACACAAGAGAATTCTCGGTGAATAACCTAGTTCATCAAGATAACACAGTATGTTTTCTACACTCTGCGTAATTTGAAATAATAATATTTGGATCATGAGCAGAGTCATACTAAATTCCAAAATTATATTGAACTTATATGTTACTAGTGAACCAGCTCCGTTCAAAGACTCTCAACCGAATTAAACTACCTAGATACTAGGGAAAGACTCAAATGTCTTTTCAAAACTGAATTTCAGTTTGATTAGACTTCTAAAAGTCTGAAAAGCCTGCCTTTACCCATTAATTACCCCTCCTTTATATTGATAATTATTATTTCTGTCTTCACTTCATAATTTTGAAGTCGTCGAAATACTCTCCATCTTCTCCCATCTTCCAATTTCAATCTATCTCTTTTTCTTCCAGAACCAAGCATAGCAATGGCTAACACTTCTGAAAACCCTTCTTCATTACTGAAGGAAGGCACACCCCCACCATGCCCCTCATCTTCAACCACCCCTCATCCTAAGAAAAGAAGAGTTAAGACGCTTGCTTGCAAGACAGTGGCTGGGTCGTGAATTATCAAAGAAATTAGACGCTCAATTGAAAGCTAACCAAGCCCAAGAACCCTAGAACTCTGAAGAATCCTTTAAGTCTACTACTGAGGGGGGAGGAACTGGGTTTTCTGATACAAAACATGTAACCTTTGGCCCAAATACTACTACTGAAGTCATTTCTAAGTTAGCTGAGAATCTGGAGAACATGTTTATTCTGGTTGGATCTGTGGTTGATGTAGAAACTTCTGAGTCTAGAAAGATAGGTGGTAAAAATAAAAAGAAAAAAGAAAAAGAAGTGAGGGTGCTCGAAGTGAATAAGGGGGAATGGTTAAAAGAGTGGTTGATTCTTCACCTACTCCTGATATAGGTGTAATGGCTGTTTGTGGAGCAGAATCAGAAGAAATGGAGGAAAGTGTGAAGAAAACAGGGGGAAGTGGGTTTGGTGAAGCCGCTGAAATGCTAGTTAAACTTGGGAAAAATTAGATGAACTTGGTTCATCTGTAGAAGAAACCCTCGCAGACCTATTGAAGAAAGTGACTGAGAGCTACAACCCAAAGAAGAAGAGAACTTCCAACTAAGACCCCTGGCACTACTAAGGCTAACAAGAAAAGGAAGGTTTCCCCTTATGAAACTATTTAAATACCTCCCACAAGAGGAAGAGCCAACAGAAGTCAGCTAAAGCAGAATGAGGCAGATTTGCAAAGAGCCTTAGAAGAAAGCAAAAAAAAAATGTTGAAAAGGGAAAGAAGAAGGTGGATGAGCCTATTGAGGTTGTTGACATTGATAAGATGGATCTGGTCCATCAAGATGAAGATGTTATTGAGGAAGTGGAGGTTCAGGCTCCCAAACCCAAGAAGAAGAATGGAGTGGAGAAGAGGAAGATGAATCAGACACTTAGAAGGACAAGATGGCCAAGATTGGCAGGAGAACAATTCTGAAGGGTAGATTTCTCAGGGATTTGGAGGAGGAATGAATGGTGCTGCTGTTGGAAAAAATGGAAAGTATAGGGTTGGAAGGACATGGTCCTTCAGATGGATGGAAGTTTGGAAAGGAGTGAAACTGTTTAGTTTATGGCAAATGCTAAAGTGAAGGATGGAAGGGTTACCAACTTGGTGAAAGGGGTGCAAATCTCTTTCGATGAAAAGGAGTTGGGATAAATTCTGGGTGTACCTGCTGAGGGGTACAATAACTATACAAAGCTCAAGTGGCCAAGCCTAGAAAACCTTCCTACTGCCTATAACATTACCCAAGAATTCAGTGACAATAAGGGGGAAAGTGAGTCGAAGGCTGTGTACAAGAGTGAGATGAAGCCACCCCACAAGGTGTTATTCGAATTTATCAACAAATGTGTCCTGCCTAGGAAGGAAAGGAGGCACATTGCAAACTTCATGGACTTGGTCTTGATGGAGTGTTTTGATAGTGGGAGGTAGATTAATTGGCCTGGATTAAAAACCCAACTCCTTGATAGGGTTATAAATGGCTCCAAATCTCATACCATTCCCTATGGCTTTATTGTCACAGTTGTACTTGCACATATCAAGGTGCCTATAAAGAAGTGGGAAGTGGCTACAAGCGAAGATCACTTTGGGAAGAATACTATGATTACTTGTGACTATGAAGTCCATGCCACTCCTAATGAACCTGGTTCATCCAAGAAGGTAACAATGAATAGCAAGGTCACAGTCTTGTTCCAGGAGAGTGGAGTTAAGGATGCTAAGATTGAGAGGCTGAAGAAAAGGTTGGCAGAGGTAGAGACTAAGAGATATACTCTCAGAACTGAGCTAGCAAGATAAAAGGAGAAGAATGACGGCATTCTGCAAGATATGTTGAAACTTCTCTAAGCCAAAAACCAAGCACCTAGTTCTTCCCATCCTTAAGCTCCTTGCCTAGTGTAGATCCTTCAGTGACCCAGTTTGGGATGTTTTTGTGTGTTCATGTTTTCAGTATTTTTATTTCTTTTTGTGCTTTGTGGAAGAATCATATCAAGTATCAATGAAATTTGTTAGCTTTTGCTCTAATTGTTTGTTTATATTTCTTTAATGGTTAAAATTCTTATCTTGATCGATGATGATTAATCCATGATTGCAAATGAAATAGCCCCAGTGGCCATGAGTAAGTTTTAAAATTTGGGTATCTCACATTATTTATGCAACTTGTTGATGATGCCAAAAGGGGGAAAAAGGTTGTGCTTTATACGTTGAACAGTGATGTTTATAACCTAATGAACCTGGTCCTTGATGATAAGTGAAAAATGTTCTAACATTATGTTGATGTTGGGCTAAGTTATACAGGGCTTAAGCTTATGAAAAGCACAGAGTTTGTCATCATCAAAAAGGGGGGAATTTGTTGGCCCAAGTGAAGGTTAGTTTTAAAGATTGACAAAGGAAGCTCAGGCACGAACCAGGTCCATCCCTTGTGTGCATAGGCACGGGCAGATTATATCATGTGGGATGCACGTGAAGGAGATAAATTTTACTTGGTATAATTGATATCTCCTGATCGAAAAGGTTGAATAATTGATAAGGAGAAGGACTCCTTAATCAAAGAGAACACTATGCAAGATAAGGAAGGACTTAGAAGTTGAGATCAACTAGAACTCTTCCACCAAGGAAGAGTATCATTAGAACTCTAGTTATTTCTTCATCTACTAACTCTATATATTTTAGGATGTTCTCACTTTACATGCAATGCGCAAACGCATAAGTTAAACAGGAATTGAGAGCAAAATAGCAAGGCATTCTACAAGCAATTCGTGTGTGATTCAAGTGTGCAAACCTAAAGCTACATGAACCAGATAGAAGAATCAGTTCCAAGTGTCTATCTTTTATTCTAGTTTAATTCTAGTAGGTGTTTCATATTGTACCTTTCAGCTTTATCTAGAGGCAATTGTAATAGGTACTCAGAGTATTCAAAATAGAGTTTAACTTGAAGTTGTCGCAACAGTTAGAGGTTGTTTTCTACAAGGTATTAGAGTTAGTCCTAGGTTTACAAAAGTGTTTTTGTAAATACAATTTTTGGCTCAGTGATTTAGTGAATATTTTGGGAAAATCCTACTGGGAAGTAGGTCGTGGTTTTTCACCTTTTAAGCCAGGTGTTTTCCACGTAAAATACTTGTGCTATTTACTTTCCGCATTTACTATTTCAGCAATAGTAGGTTAAGGAACACATAGAAGAACCAGGTCCTTTTATAATCAGTTTAGGTGAAAAATTGGACACCACACAAATCCCCCCCCCCCCTCTTGTGTGGTACTGAAGTTAAAACATCAGCTAGGGTAATGAATAAAATACCAGACTTTCTGACACATAAGCTCAGGGTTGTGACTCTGTATATAGCTTATTCTTATTTTGTCGTTCACTATGATCCTATCTTTCTTAGAGTAGAATTGATCCATCTTGATTGATACTTGTGCCATGTGGGGTGAGGATTTCTTACATATATTCCATGTTTTACATCTTAGTCTAGAACTTTCCATGCATGTTATTGAAGCGAAATAAAAGTGTTGCTCTATTTAGAAGATGATAATAGGCTTTCATTGATATGTCTTGTGAATTTTAGCCTTTTTAGATATTGTACAACTAGTTAGCCCTTTGAGCCTGTAGCCTTTTGTTTGGAAGCTGTATTTTTGCTTTGATCCTTTTATTGAATCCCTAGTTTTTGCACCCTGCTTCCTTGAGCATTGTTGCTTAGATTGTGGTAGTAATTGATAAATTTGAAGAAAGGGATGATTAAGTGAAAATTAATGACCAATGATAGCTTCAAAGTGATGAAAAGTTCAGCTTGAAAAGAATGTGACATGAAAAAAAAAAGAACGAAAAAATAATTGCTTTAAAAAATGAAACATTTTTTATATGAGAGAAATACTTGCGAAACAATTGATGAGAAGAGGGATGAAAAATAAAAGTGAAGAGTAGAAGTGCAAAGTGCTTAGGGAAGTGTAAGTCACTATTATATTGTTCTCCTACCCGTCCCTTAGCCAATATTACAATATGTTAAACTCCTAGTTGATTCTATTTGAGCATACTTAATTAGTATGGATGAACACAATGGGCAAGCCTATGGTTCTTTGTGCATACATATGAATTCTTTGTGAGTGCGAGAAATGTTCTTTGAGAGTATTTTAAGAGGATTGTGACCCAGTGGAACAGAAACACTTTTGGCAATATATTCCATAAAAAAAGAAGAATCTTAGCCTGAATTGCAGGAATCCACAAATCCCCTAATTACCAGTTCAGCAACTACTTGATAAACCTAGAAAACAACCTATCCAATGAGCTAGATTCCATCCTAAAAATTAGGAGGATTTCTGGAAGCTCAAATCTAGGATTAATTGGCTTAATGATGGGGATGCCAACACTAGATTTTCCACACTTCTCCTCTCAATAGAAGAAGAATAAACAGGATCCTCTCCCTCAAAGAAGAGAGTGGAAACTGGCTCTATGATCAAGGAGAGATCAAGTCATCCATATTGTCCTTCTTCAAAAATCTGTATAGCTCTTCACACTCACAAGCTCCCAGATGATGACCCATACCCTATCTGGCTCTCAAAGGGATAGACTGGATAGGCCCCTTGAAATGAGAGAAATAAAAATGGTCATCTTCTCTTTCAAACCCTTCAAGGCTCCTGGACCTGATGGCCTCAATCCCTTCTTCTACCAGAAGTACTGGAGTAATGGAAACTCAGTAATTGACTTCTGCAAGCAATGCTTCACTACAAATTCCATGGATGAGACCATGAATCAACCTCTGCTTTGCCTCATTCCAAAGTGCCCCCAAGCAGCCATGGTCAAAAACTTCAGACCAATTGGACTTTGTAACACAATCTACAAGTCCATCACTAAGATTATTGTAAACAGAATCAAGCCAATGCTTCCTGGCATAATTGGCCCTAGCCAGGCCAGTTTCCTTTCAAATAGGACAGCTTCTGACAATTCTATCATTGTGAGTACATTACACACTTAGGAAAATGAAAGGGAAACAGGCTCACATGATCCTCAAAATAGACCAAGAAAAAGCCTTTGACAGGCTAGAATGGTCCTTCATCAGGGACAGCCTCCATGCTTTCAACTTTCCCCCATGGGCTGACCAAAGTAATTATGTTTTGCATCAGCTCTTCCAGCATCTCAATATTAGTAAATGGAGGTAAAACTGAAGCTTTCAAGCCCTCCAGAGGCATCAGACTAGGGGACCCCATATCCCCTTACCTTTTCATCCTGTGTATGGAAAGACTCTCCAGGTCAATTGACCAGGCAATGCTGGACAACTAGTGGAAACCTATAAGTATTAGCAGGTCTGGCCCAAAAATCTCCCACCTTTTCTTTTTTGTTGACCTTACTCTGTTTTCCAAGGCAAACAATAGGAGCTTCACCACCATATATTCTATCCTGCAGTCCTTCAATGAGAACTCTGGACAAAAAATCAACCTCACTAAGTCTAGAGTACTATTATCCTCTAATACTACTTAGGACACCATGGAATGTCTCACTAATGCACTATCAATCCAAGCTACCACCTCATTTGTTAAATACCTTTGTTTTCCTATGTTCCATAAGAGATCCATTAGCTCTGACTTTCAGTTCATAATAGATAATATGCAATCCAAGTTGGCTGGCTGGAAAACAAATTGTCTCAATATGACTAGTAGGACCATTCTAGCTAAATCATCTCTTAATAGTATCCCTGACCATGTCATGCAATATATCAATTTTCCCACAAAAATCACCAAGAAAATTGATTGAATTAGGAGGAATTTCATTTGGGACACTACCCCAAATAGGAAAAAAAAATACATCTGGTTAATTGGGATAGGGTCACCAAGAAGAAGGCCAATGGGGGCTAGGGCTCCAAAAAGCAGAATTGAAGAACAAAGCAACCTGTGATAATCTGTCCTGGAGGATGTATCACAACACCTCAAGCTTATGGTTTAGAGTTCTTATTTCTAAGCACTGTAACTGGAACCATACCCCCAGAACCCCTATATCTCCTACATGGTAATGCATCCTTAAGGGTTGGGATACATGCAGAAAGGCTAGCAGATGGGTGGTCCACAAGGGAAATAGGGTAAGCTTCCTGAATGATGCTTGGATCCCTAATCAGCCAGCCGTTAGGGATATGGTAGAAGGTCCCCTTACCCCCAAACTACAAAACTATCAAAGTAGACAATATCTACAACTTAGGGAACTGGGACCTCTCTTCCATCTCTATGGATCTGCCTACAAGTATATCTAACATGATCAATTCTGTCTTCATCCCTCTCAACCCTACCAAGGAATACAAGCTAATCTGGGAATTGACTCCTAGTGGATCCTTCGCCAATAGCTTTGCCTACACTTTCCTTAGAAAAACCAAGAAGAACTTTTGAAATGAGGAGGAAGGGACCTTTAATTGGATCTGGAAAGTACAAGCTCCTAACAAAGTCAAGAACTTCATCTGGCTTCTTGCCAAAAAAAGGTTACCTACAGGAGTCCACCTTCACATAATTGGGGTTAACTGTAACCCACAATGTTGCTTCTAGCAAAGTATTGAAGAAACAAGCGACCACATCTTCTTTGAATGCATAAATGCAGTTCAATTCTGGCGGGAGTTTCTATCCAAGGCCTCTAACGAGAGTAGGCAACAGAATCCTATTTTCCCATCCCAACAAGGGCCATTAACTTGGAATAAACTTAGAAACACACCCTTTAATGAAAACCTTAGGAGA
>MDKJ01116724.1:0-12109 GCA_005239525.1 Nicotiana knightiana | reverse complement strand
CAAAAGGTGAAAAAACCACGACCTACTACTCAGTAGGATTTTCTCCAAACACTTCACTACAATTCTGAGCCAACGACATTTACAAAATAAACTCTTTTGTAAACCTAAGGATTAACTCTAACCCTTATAACAACACGCCACAGGCTGTTGTCACTACGTCAAGTTAAATCTAACTTGAATGATACAACTCAAGTACCTAGTACAATTTGCTTCTAAGAAAGCTGAAAAAGGTACAAGTTTAGACCATCTACTACAATAAACTAGACTAAAAGACAATATATGGAACTGGTTCTTCTAGCTGGTTCAAGTAGCTCCAGATTCGCACTCTCCAATTTGGCTCGAACTGGTTGCAAAATTTCTTCACGAATTTTGCTCTCAATTCTTGATAAATTTCTATTTTTATGCGTCTATATGCAATAAGAACAATATGCAATTTATAAGAGTTAGTAGATAAGGATTTAACTAGAATCCTAATGCAACTCTTCCTTGGTGGAAGAGTTCTAGTCAAACTCAACTCCTAAATCCTTCCTTATCTTAGATTCTATTCTTATTGAATAAGGAGTCCTTCTCCAATTTTGTTTTTGCAATCTTTTCGATCAGAAGATATCTCAATTTTACCAGAATACCTTTATCTCATGCATGTGCATCTCATGTGCCTTTGACTTTGTTGGTCTATGTCACCTGTGATGGACCTGGTTCATCTCGGAGTTCCTTTGTCATTCTTCAAAACTATTTCCTTTCTTGGGCCAACAAATTCCCCCTTTTTGATGATGACAAACTTTGTGCTTCAGGCATGTTTCAGCTTAGTCCAACAGTGACACATATTAGAGTATTAAGCATTTATCATAAAGAACCAGGTTCATTAGGTTATAAATATCACATGTTCAGAGCACAACCTATCTTCCCCCTTTTGGCATCATCGAAAAGTTGCAAAAACAATTGTGTGAATCCCAAATTTTTAACACTTACTCATGGTCACTTGGGCAACTGCATATGCAATGATGGATTAATAATCAATAATCAACTAAGAATTCAAACTATCAAAAAATAGAGATACCGAATCAGAGCAAAAAGTATAAGATTTCATTGATAGAGAGAAAACGATTCTGCCACAATCCACAAAATGAAATAAAAACAGTTAAAACATGAGCAACAAACAAAAGTTTTGAATCTGGGTCACTGGAAGTTCTAGGCAATCTAGGAAATTAAGGCTTGGAAGAATTGCAGACCTGGTTCATTTAGCCAAGATGGATGGTTCAGCAAACTTAGAAGCAGATGAAGACTTCTTTGAGGAAGTCTTGGCTTTCTTGAGCTTAGGGGTCTAAACCTCTACCTCTGCCACTTTTTCACTTTGATGGACCTGGTTCATCTCGAAGTTCCTTTGTCAATCTTCAAAACTATTTCCTTTCTTGGGCCAACACTGTGCAATAGAGATCATGTTTAGGCCCATATGTTCATATTCATGCATTAGAAATCATGTTTATTAGGTCTCATGCCCACTGTTTCAGCATGTTCACTTTTGCTTAGAAAAGTCCTGCTAATAAATGGTATTTTTCTAGTGTCATGTTCCACACTGCCATGTACGCTCAGGAATCATGTCTTAGGCTAAACAACATTAAAATAAATTATCATTCTAGCATCTTCTGAAACCATGTTTAATACCGAGTATTTAGAAATCATGCTTAGGAATTCTGCATACGCATCATTCTACATCTCTATCTGTGCATTAGATATCGTGTTATAGGGCCCTAATCACTTAACTACATTTAGTCTAACTACTATTGTATAAAAGGTATAACCCCACTCAGTTTTCTCTAAAAACAACTAGTAATGCTTCTGTGTTTTGAACAACCTAGAACAACATGTTTAAGTAATAATTTGCAACAGTTCCTTTAATAATTCTGTAAATTTACACTGCCCTTGCCTAGGCAAGACTTAGGTAACTTTTTTTTTCAAAATTAGAAATCTGTCTTTCTTATGTGTGCTTCTTAACACTAATAGGTATTTCTTTTAAATCAGTAGGAAAACTGATTAAGAGCATGTTTTCCTTGAGTTATAAAACAAGTCTACCTGTCTGTTTATCCTCTGAATTCACCTAGATACCGTGTCTTAGGATCTTAATTAACAATACTGCCCTCATATGTGTTTGAGTCGTGCTAATTATGTGCATTATCTGCGGAGGAAAATCTAAGCTTCATGTATGCTCCTATGTGTTTCCCACTGACTGCAGTCCTATATGCTCTTTGCTTGTTGCCTTAGAATTCTGCCCTTTAAACCTAACCTCCTCCAGGGCTGATAGGATAGGACGGGTAATAGCACGCAACAGAATCTGTTACCAACACGCGCTTTAATCACCTTACGGGGAGGGAAGGGTAGAATATGGATATGATGACCGGTGCGCTAATACCACGTGTAGCCCCTCTTCGAGGAGTGATTGCCGGGTATTGCATTGATGTGATCCATATTATTATAAACCTAGGACACCTCTTATATGCTTAGCACGTAATCCTTTTCAAAGTCTAATCTCCTTTACTATTTTCAAACATCTACATGCTTGAGACTTAAATCCCCTCTAATTTAAGATTTTACTTGTTATTTGCTATTTGTACAAATTCACGAAACCATTTGGCCGGGAACCACACTTGTGGATCCTGAGGGGTGCCTAACACCTTCCCCTTAGGATAATTTCAAGCCCTTACCCAAATCTCTGGTTAGCAACGTAGTTGTAATTGAACCCTTTAGGTTCCCTAACGCACCTGTTAAATTAGTTAGGTGGCGAATCTTCAAAATATGAAAACCCCTTTCCCAAAAGGAACAAGTTGTCCCAACCAATGTCAAAACCCGATCTCCGTGAGGAAAAAGGGGGCGCGACAACATGGCGACTCTGCTGGGGATTATAGACTTTTACCATTTCGAATTGTTTCGTGAATTTATGCCTTTATTTTAAACACTTGCACCCTTCCCATTCCCGTTGCATGCAATTGATTGTTTACTTCGAGTATTTATTTCCAAACGTAATTGATTTGTCTCTTTGTTTCCTTTTTGTAACTGCTTTAAATCATTATTACCATTTATTACCGCTTTCTTTAACGTGCAAATACGTGACAACTCGTTATAATACTTATTGCATAAATCATGCTCAACATTCATACTCCACTCGTGCCAAAAAAAATACTATAGCAACGCTTGATGAGTGGTTGCGCCCTTCCTATATTATCACCCCCTAAATTCGAAAAGGCTTATTAGCGGTAAAACCAATAGATCAGCTGTGCAGTCGACGGTTCCGTGCGTTTCCCCCTTGAGTTGTCCGCTCAAGGGTACCAGTCTAAAACCCCATAGAAACCTTACTCTGTTGAACTGTTGCATGCATCATGGTCAAACCTAGTCAAAGCTAAAGTGTCGTCCGCACGATAGCTTTTAAGATAGCCTTATCCAAAAGTCCACAGGGTTTCCCTGAACCCAAACGGACGCCCTCACATTCTGTGCATTTATTTGGAGAACTAAATGCTTCCTGATAATTATTGACGTTAAATAGTCGAGTCCGTTAGGGTAAGGGCCTGACCTATTTGTTTTGCAGAGAAAAGAAATGAGGCACGAAGTCCCCAGATTCGGCATGGTCTCCAACATCCACCCAAAATTGCTGAGTTGGTGGGAGGATCTACACTCTAGCGACAAAGCTTTCGTCAGGAAATACTTGAGAAATCTACCCTCTCTTTTGGAAATCCAGCCTAACAAAATGATAGTAGAGGCTGCTACCATGTTCTGGGATCGCGAAAGATCTGTGTTCCACTTTGGGAACATCAAAATGGCACCGTTGATAGAAGAGATAGGAGGGTTGGCTAACCTAGTATGGGAAACTCTGGGGTTGCTGATGCCTGAGAACCGCACAGGAAGAAGTTTTCTCAAAATGATGGGTCTGAAAAAGGACGCGGAATTGGTATGTCTGGAGGATTCGTACATTCCTTTTGACAACTTGTACGAACGGTATGGCTACAACAAATCATACCGTACCTACCATGACGAATTTACTATCACCTCTCTGGGTCCATCGCCGAGTGTTCGTGTTTATGGTATGCTTTTTGGGATTGATCGTGTTCTCGATGAAGAAAGAAAGGATCCATACCAGGCTACCCATGGTAACTAAGACCATAATGGAAGGTTAAATGGGCAATATTTCAGCATTGTGCCCATGATCGTTGCAGATATGTACCGGGCTTTAGAAAAATGTCAACAAGAAGCAAAGCATTTCGAAGGTTGCAATCTGTTACTCCAACTCTGGCTTGTAGAACATCTCCAAAAAGGGGAATATTTACAGGACATCCATCGCCGAATGTGGGATGACCACATCGCTTTCCATCACCCAAAGCGAATGAACTATATCCCAGACATGTTCGCTCAACCTGAAGATGCTGAAGGATGGGTCGAGATTTTTGATAACCTGACTAAAGAACAGGTTCAATGGATGTTCGAATGGTTTCCAACGGATGAGTTCATCATTCGATCTCGAGACACATCATTTCTGGTACTAATTAGTTTAAGGGGGACATACCCTTACGTCCCTCTTCGAGTTATGAGGCAGGAAGGAAACATGTCATCCCTAGGGTCGAGATGATGAGCCTTCTCCGAGCCGACTTTCAAAATAATGACAGTACTCACAAGTGCCAAACTCAGCACCTATGGCACTGCAAGGTTATACTTGAGAAAGACACCATCGAGACGGACATGTATCATGCCGGTTATAATCCTTTCTATCTTGGCTCGTTAGAAGAAGATATGGGTGGTCAGAGCAAGCCAGGGTACATCCGAGGTCACAGGGTTGTAGATGAAAGGGCTGAAGCACAAGTCAAGTTCAACCAGTTGCGTAAAAGGATTCGGGAAAATGAGGTTGATCACCAGAAGATACATGAGTCCAACAAAATACTGATCGAGGAATGGAAGGACATGGCTATTAGTGCCAACAAGAGGCTGGGATATTTGGAATGAGGTATAATCGATTTGGAAGAAAAGTTCATCAAAATGGTTGAAGATTGTCAAAAGGTTGAGGAGCTGCAGGGGGATACTTAGCCAGAACTTATCTGATGCTGGGACTTCGCGAGCTGGGAAAGCTATTAGAAGAAAGCAGGAATGCCGAATCTGGGGAAGGTCCTTCTGGGACCAAGTAGATAGGAATGCTTTTATTTTTCTAACAATGTAATAAGGCCAATGACTATTAGTGATTTTTATTCTTCGTCTGTCGTTTTGGGATTTGTCTATTTTATTACCAATAAAATGAGGCATTTAGCATTTAAAGTTCTCCAAACCAATTTGTTGCTAGGCCTACCTCAGGCACAAAGAGGTCCCCAACTTAGGGTGCGCTTTCATTTCCGCATTATGTGTTTAAATACTGCAATATTCTTTTCATAATCCTCACTGACTTGGTTACCTTTTGTTTTTATTTTTTCCTACTCCCCTCCCCAAAGGTTAGTTCGTGCATTCTGGCATCATTAGCCTATCGCACCAGATCCAAGGGCCCTCCACCTACTCCCCCCTTAGTCCTCCTAAGGGCAAAGACAAAGTCAAAAGTAAGATGGAAGAGTCCAGCGACATCAAAAAGGAGAATGTGATTGAACGGGTAGAGGCCACTGATGGCCGAGGTATTCAGGTCCTGCATGAGAACATGTCGCCACTTGAATAGAAATTGCTGAAGTTTCAGGAAGAACTCGATCAAGTCCGGAATCTGGCCAACTTGTCATTTTCCCTCAACGTCCCTGATGTTAACCTTCCAAATGCTCAAAACCCCGCACCTCTACAAAATATCCCAAGACAACAAAATCATCCCGCGCCCCATCGTCACACCACTCCCCCAAAGAACCAAACTCTCCCAACACAGTACAATACTTGCCACACCACAAATAACACCCCACCACTCATGCCAGAACCTCAAAACCCCACAAAAGACCATTTCCACACCTATAACAATCCCATCTTTGTGGAAACCATGACCCACTCCACTTCGTATATCCCACTGGCATCCGAGTCTGATGAAAAGGATTTACTTATCAGGAACCTGGTCGAGGAGCTTAAGAAACTGACCAGCCGAGTCCAGGGTGTTGAAGGAACCAATGGGATCGAAGAGTTGAATTATGACGACCTTTTTATCCAACCTGATGTCGAACTGCCCGAGGGGTACAAACCTCCAAAGTTCGAAATGTTTGACGATACTGGTGATCCGAGAGTCCATCTGAGGACCTATTGCAACAAATTGGTTGGCGTGGGAAAGGATGAAAGAATCCGCACGAAGCTGTTCATGAGGAGTTTGAAGGGAGATGCACTATTTTGGTACATCAGCCAAGACCCCAAGAAATGGTCAAACTGGGTAAGCATGGCTTTTGATTTCATGGACAGGTTTAGATTCAACACAGAGAACGCACCAGATGTGTTCTACATTCAAAATTTGAAGAAGAAGCCTACAAAAACCTTTCGCGAGTATGCTACTCGCTGGAGGTCTGAAGCCGCTAAAGTCAAACCTGCTCTAGAAGAAGAACAAATGAACAAGTTCTTTGTCCGGGCTCAAGACCCGCAATATTACGAACGGTTAATGATGGTTGAGGGCCACAAGTTCTCTGACATCATCAAATTGGGTGAGCGGATTGAAGAAGGTATTAAAAGCGGTATGGTCACAAATTTTGAAGCCTTGCAAGCCACTAACAAGGCTCTACAGTCCGATGGTGTGTCTAAGAAGAGAGATGTGGGAGACGTAGTGGTTGCACAAAGAACCAAGTCCCCACTTAAGTACCAAACCTATCCGACACCTCTACTCATATATCATCCAACACCAAATTACCAAGCTCCACCACCAAATTACCAAGATCCACCACAAAATTACCAAGCTCCACCACCAAATTACCAAACTCCGCCACTTTCCTACCAAGCTCCACCACCCACATATCAACCTACTTCGCGCAAATATCCACAACCCGCTCCTGTCTAGCACACTTATAATTCCCAGCCATCTCATTACCAATCACCCCCTGCACGCCAAAACTTCCTTAGACCTCGTCCCAATTTTGATCACCGTCCTACAAAGCAATACACCGCCATAGCCGAGCCCATTGACCAGCTATATGAATAACTCAAAGATGCTGGTTATGTTACACCTACCCTGCTGCCACCCCTGAGAATCCTTCTCAATGGGTTAACCTAAACAAATCCTGTGCATACTGTCACACCTCCTTTTTCATTACCCCCGGATTATTGAAGGGGTAATAAGGGAGTTTTTCCAATTAAAGTGACATTATTCGGATTTGGTATTTATTTATTTATTTCAGAGTCGCCACCCGGATTTTTGACGATGCTCCGGGACACCGTGTTTATTTTAAAAATCCCAAACTCTGTTTTAATTTGTTTGCGACCAGAATCCGGGTAAGGAATTCTATTAACCCAGGAGAAGGTGTTAGGCATTTCCGAGTTCCGTGATTCTAGCACGGTCGCTTACTCTTAATATTTTGCCTAAATTGTCTGATTATTTACATATTTTTTGCCTATTGTGCATTTAGCCGTTTAATTTTTAACCGCTTTTAGTATTTATGGATTTATATTGAAATAAGTCACGATGTCGTGCACTTATTTGTTTTTGGGACATATTATAATTACGCAACATGAAATGCACCTGCAATTACAACATGTGATTTTTATTATAGTTTGAATTTGAAGACGGGGACATGAGTTGTCGCACCCGTGTGTAGATTACGTAGTCAAGACTATGGCCGTGACGGTTTTATAATGCCCATTTGTGGCGATGCTTGAGTTTCCTATTTTATAAAAGAGCGTTTTAGTTTTGAGGTCGATCAGGACGTTTATGGATTTATCTTGGACAAGTTACGATGACGTACACTTGTGGTTATGAACACATAGCAAAAACGTCGCATGAAATGCACCCGTGATTGCTATGTGCATTTTCAGTTGTTTAGAATTGAGGGTCGGGGGCATGAGTTGCCACTCCCGAGTGTAGTTTATTGTAATTTTGAGGTAATGATCAATTTTGTCAAGTTTCAAAGTAAAGGTATGTATTCTACCTAAGGATTACCTAGAATGATTTTCACTAGTCTAAGACAACATGTTTTGGGCTATGGACACTTTTTAGCCCAATTTATCGTTTAACTCTCCGGCCAAAACTAATTGTGACTAATTCAATAAGGGTAAATCTATACAACTACAAAGAAAATCGTGCCATCATATAGAGCAAGTCGAAATACTAATTTGCAAATCACTTATTTAAAACAGTTAAATGAACACATAGTACCTTGACTGAAATAGTTTTATCAACTTCAAATGACCTAAACTCATACTTTTTGATATACTCCTTGAGTTCTACATATTGCTGTAAATTTGGACTCTTAGGAACACGAGATAAATCTGATGAGAGATTACTTTTAATAGGAAATTCATATTTATATATACTTCAAAATTCCTTTGATCTAAACGTAGTTATTTCCAGAACTTAAGTAGGTATTTACGGGGGTCATTTAGACAAGTTGATTTGAACGCTAAATTGTAAGAAAAGATTTAGAAAGGGTGCTTTTGGATTTTTCCGTCAAAATTTGAGTGCTTAAAATATTGATGCCTGAAACTTTGCACTTAAATCTGAGAATAAACAGCCTTGAGGCTAAGGGCTCTTCGCGTTTTCCAAGCCCTCTGGATTATTCTCAGACGTTGATGGGTCATTATAAATAGTTTGATCCATCTTAAACTATCCAGAATAGTCATGGTTGAGTCCAGTGTACTCAAAACAAATCTCGAGCTAAATATACACTTTTTTTGAAAATTATAGGAACACACACATACTGAAAGAAAGGACTGCTAATATAAATAAATATAATGTCCAGTCTTATTTTACAAATAAAACATATACAAAAGGCTGTAATTACGCTATTACACTGTTCTTAAATTAAATACATAAGTTCTACTAATAAGAAGAAAAATAAAAAGAAACAAGGTCAGCTACTGCCCTTGTTCAAGCCAACAAATTTCACCCTTTAGGATCTGTATTCTTCGGCTTTTAGTCCCAACTGGACCATACAGAACTCATGTGCATTATAAGAGGATGAATCTGATCATTACAGGGATCAGATTCAACCCTTTACATGCTGCTCCCCATAGTGATATAAGATATAAGTCGTCCAAACCAACATAAACATCTTATGGGGTGCATCTGACCATAAAGGGGGTCAGATTCACTTTAATGCTATCTAATGACTCTATTACGACTTCATGGAAATGGAATTAATCCCAGAAGCCTTTTTGAGAGATAAATCTACAGTTATAATCATACATAGATGAACAATCATATTTTTAACCAGTGATTACAGATTCAGCAGAAGGAAAAACCACATGTTTTATGCATTTTTCTTAGATTGAATCTGACTATAAAGGAGAGTCTGATTCAAACTTACAGATGCAATCTTGTTTACCATTTTTAACAACCATACCAGTACTTCAAACAGTATTCATTTGGACATTTTGACTATTATTGGCTTTTTAGAGACTGAATCAGACCATATAAGGGTTCAGATTCTTTACTCTGTAGCCCTTTTGACTACATGTTGTATACCCTTTATAGGATGAATTTCAGCCATCTACACTACTGTTTTGTGCACTATTATGGGGTGAATTTGACCATTGGAAGGTCAGATTCATCTACCCTAGTGCTGATACTAACCTATCTAGAGATTTGCTTGTTGAATCTCTTTATTGACCAAAGAGACTCAATTGAAAAGCATATTTTTCTGCACTCTTATAGAGAGAGCCTGACCATAGAAAAGGTCAGATCCTACACCTCAGTACAACCTTATTTTTTAATATAGAACTATGAGTATTTACCATGTTTATATACATTTGGCCAGAAATAACAAAATGTTTCAGCAAAGAGATAGCAACAAAACCAACAGTATTCATCACATTCAACAGGTTCATTAATATGCTAATAAACATCTATACAGTCACATGTACATAAAGCAAGAGAGATAACCTCATTTCATCAATGACAAACTAATTTGAGCAGGGAGAAGAAGAAGAAGTTTCCAATTCCAGAAATTTCATTAAGAAAAGATGAGTTAAATACATACCTTTTAAGAGAGAAACAAACAAAGAGACTTGACCAAATAAAGGCCAAATATGAACATCAAGAAGGAAGAGAGATCAGCAAACATCAAACAGAAAAGACCCCAAAGAAAACCAACCAGTCCAGCAAGAATAACCCAGAAATCTTGAGTGTGGATGTTTGAAGTAAGAACTTCCAGAAAACCAAATTCAGCAAAAGGGAAGATAGCAACTGAACTAGGCCATCTACTTATGATACTTGTTTTATAAAAGGGAATCAAATTTTTTTTTCTTTTCTAATAGGACTCTTCTTTTCAAAACATTTTAAGTAAGATAGTATTTCTGAAAAAATGGGAAGGATTCTGTATCCCAGCAGCTCCAAAGTGTAAAAATTCTAACCCTTTAACCTCTAAAAAGGGGGTCTACTTATAGGATATTTGGGAATGAGATATTCTTTGAATATTCCCAATCCAATACTGAAAAATAGTACCAAAACAGTACATAGGGCAGCTGTCAACCCTATCTTTGGGACAACTGCCCCTATTCTAGAACATTATTACCTATTAAAAGACCCTTTTACCCTTAAAATTATGATTTCCTAAGTCTACATTACCTATTGTACCCCTTGGAGTTCCTGAATTCACCATTGGATAATCAAGGTTAAGCTCACTTTGGGTTATTATTTAACTCTAGTTAAATAACACTAGTTAGGTTCACTAGTTAACTAGACATTAACTTTGATTGGTTAACCCCAACTATGTTCTTTAGTTAATTATTAGTTGTTCTTGACTAAGGTTGAGTTAATTAATTAAAGGTTAATTGATTAAATGCCTAGAGTTAGTTACACACTACTTACTTATGTTTAAGTCAATTAATTGAAGTAAACTAATCAGTTTTGACTTCTTAAATTAAGTTAACTGTTTTAGTTTAATTAAGTCAAACCCAATTACCTAAAAATCAGAAAACTTAGCTAATTATCAAGCCTAGGTTAAATGATTTATTCTAGTTAATTAGTCCTAAATTAATTACCTTAGGCATATTTTAGGACTTAGTTAGTTAATAAAAAATGGTTAGTTTATTAGATTGCTTCTTGATCTTAGTTAATTATATTAGTAACTAAACTCCCAATGAATATAGGAGCCTAATTAACTAATAAAATAATCTAGGTGAATGATTAATCTTCATATTATACTAAGGTTAGGGTGAGTAATCAAATGGAGATGGACAGTAGCATTTAAAGAGGAGATAAACGACAGTAAAGGTATTCTGGAGAACTTAAGCATGAACCAATAAAGCTAATTATTAATTTTAACAAATAGAACCTCTAATAGATCAATGATGATTAACAGAAAAACCTAAATGACTAAACATGGTTGCAAAACAGTCCGAAATGTGCATAATCATGCTAAACACTGAATCAATCAAATCGAAGGTAGAGCAAATCAAAGCAGAACAATCATACATACAGACAATGACGAAACCTAAGTTAGGAAACATGGTTAAACAAGGAAACCTAAATACTTAATTGACGAGAACAAAATCAAGACATGACTGTCATGAAATACGTTTAGAGCTTAAACTAAACGATGAGGAAAAAATATAAACAGGTGGAAGAAAATGATGAAAAAAAGCAAAATATCTAAACAGTGATACAACAAAAATAATTAAACTATGACATATTCAATTCTAATAGCACAAGAAACAGTTAGAAGGGGAGGAGGGGATACCCGTTAAACGGGTTTTTTGACCGGGAAAGAGAAAAGAGGTCGTTGGACCTTACCGGATCCAGTGGGGTTTGAAAATGAATCAAACCTTCATGAATCGATTGCTCTAGTTAAGAGAAATCGACCATGAAGGTCTGAACCATTGATTGTCCTTGAATCGGTCGTGGAGTAGTTTTGGATTTTTCAGATTCTTAGATCTGAAACTGGTGCAAATCGTTTGGGTTTTTAGGGAAACCAGCGACGGTAGGTGATAGAGGGGATGATGGTGATTGTCAGGTGAGAAGTTGGGGTTGATTGGAGGTCGTCCG
>ML395436.1:6546-20727 GCA_005239525.1 Nicotiana knightiana | reverse complement strand
TTTTTGCATTTGGTGTAAATAATATTTTTATTTACATTAACAACAATATTTAATTGTGCTAAACATACATATAATTTTATTAATATATAATTTAGATCGATTACATGGGAAAGTACAAATCATAATTAACAAGCATAATTTTATTTCATAAATCTTGGAACATATACATAGACATGAAATTATTAAAACATCAACTCAAGGGTAGTTTGGTACATTAGAAGAACACCTCCCACGATTAGTTTTGCCACCCAAACCAGCGTAAGTGCATTTACGTCGGTCGTGCCCTGTTTGCGAGCATATACCACATTTACGCGCATAAATGGTATCACTAACATCCATTTGGTTCCGTATGCGCGTTCTCTTCTGCACCTGTATTTTACGCAAATATGACTTGTTACACACCATTTTAAATGGTTCCGGAGGCCAATAATGCTCAGCACCCACTGGATGCAACTGACCACTATAAGTGTTTACGTAATTGGCAACACTATATTGTTGATCAACATAGTTGGTCTCCCCAAAACTAATACGTTGAAAGCACTTGATGGCATGAAAGCAAGGCATGTGGTATATGGGTCATTTCCCACAAGATCATAACCTTGATGATTCATTTACAGTATGTACATTATTCCCCCGATTTTGATGGATAGCGGTGCGAACTTCAAAAACATTTCTTTCGTTATCATATTGCAAAAATGAATGCCAATGTGCTCGCCGTCTGTATTTCTCAAATCTCTGCATCGGCACTGGCATAAATTCAACACCCCTTTCCATCAATTCAGTTGCAGCTGCAGACCGTTCAACAAACCTCTCCGCCATCTGCTTGAACGACATTCGCACCATGGCTGTGACGGGCAATCCTCTTGCCGACTTCAATAACCCGTTGAAGGACTCTGACACGTTTGTAGTAAGAACTCCCCATCGTCTGCCACCATCCGCATGCAAAGTCCACTTTTCAGGGTTATGTCGCATTAGCCAACAATAGGCTGCCTCGTCTTCTTGCCTAATAGACTCCATATGCCTCCGGAATTTATGTTGTTGGTGGTCCGTTGCTGCCATCCACATCAAATCATGTAGATCCTTCTTGGGATATACCTTCTGAAAATTGGCCTTAAAGTGCCTCACACAGTAACGGTGGTATGCATAAGGCTCTTTCCATGCAGGCAAGTTGTCCACAGAACGTAATATACCACCATGACGATCAAATATTAGACAAATACTTGAACGCTGTTTCACAACGTGCTCTTTCAGGTGGTTCAAAAACAACGTCCATATCTCTGTGCTTTCATTGGCACAAACAACAAAAGCCAGAGGAAATATCTGGCCATTAGCATCCACTGCCACGGCTATCAAAAGCTTGATATCGTACTTTCCATAGACATGAGTTCCGTCTATGCATATTACGGGCCGACAATGCGAAAAACCATCAATTGCTGGCTTAAACGCCCAGAACACGTAATTGAATATGTATTCTGGTGTTCCCGAACTCCGCTCAAGCTTCCATTCAACGACTGTTCCGGGATTAAAGTGTTGCAGTGCGGCCATGTACTTTGGTAGACCTGCAAAAGACTTATCCCAGTTACCGTAGACAATTTCAAATGCTCGTTTGCGCCCAAGAAATGCCTTTCTTCTTGTAATGGTATGTCCATATTCCTGCTGGACTGCTGTAATGCACTCTTTGATTTTAAACCTTATGGACGCTTCGATGTGCGGAATAAGTACAAGAGAAATCAAGTCAATATCCAAGTTGAAATGATTACCGTTGAATGTGTCCATTTCACATGTGTGGATGGGAATGTATTTACCCACTTTCCACATACCTGTCTTCTTCTTGGACGCACGCAACATCCAAGGACATGGCCAAAACCACCTGCGGCAAACAACCTTGTATACATCCGGACTTGACTCCATTACCTGCATCTCACGACACTCTTTTACGTTGTTCATTTTACAAGCCCTGCTTACGCGCGCTTTATCGGGGAAAAGCATCCCCTTTGCAAGCACCGTTGGTCTAGACTCATCCCACATTGCTGCCCGGATTTCATCAAAATCCCTTGTGAGAGCTTCCACATCCCGCACGCTTGGCAACTTATCAATGTAAGGAATCTCCCTTGAATGAAACGGCACCTCGGGCTCGTACACTCTTCGTCTAGGTGGGGGTCTCTTCAAATCTGGTCCTTCCCCCTCATCCTCATCATCACCATCTTCACGAGGAAAGGGTGTCTCATCTCCGGATTCATCGGCATTGTTGTCGTAATCACTATTATGTTCCACACTCTGTGCATCAGCCAGATCCCGATGTAATACGTCATTTTCGGGCAATTGAGTGAGTACGGGTGGTTCAACTTGCTCGTTTGCACTACACAACCAAAAAAAATATAAGCTACTGAATTTAATAAATACTTTTCATATAGCTATATAACTTGACTTACAAGTCGTAATGTGATGAAACTCCATGATGGACGTTTTCAATTGGGTGATGACTACTTGTAAAATTCATATCCGGCCGGTACCCCCTATTCAATATATAAGCGTTAATACAAATCCAATACACTAAAAATATACATAATTAACAGAAAACATAGCATAAATTTACCACTCGTCTTGTGAATGTTGGAAAGAAGGATAGAAATTATTTTCTCCCTCCTCATTCCCCGGCGGTGATAAGTTTAAATCAAAGAAAAGTCTTTCATCCAGAACCTGTCCGGCAAAAACTGCTCCAGAATAACCACCCGATGATTGGGGGGTATCTCTACTACACACAACCTCGTTTTTTGGAACGTCTACAACCTTCACGTACATATCCAACATTGTGATTAAAAGAAATTTCCGANATTTATCGTACTCCATGGTTAGTGGCAATTTAACATGACACTGAGCAGGTAAATTGTAGCCCACAGAGTTATTCTCCATCATAACCTCACCCCTCCCAATATAGTGAAACTCGTATTCTACGCTCTTCTGATATAATGAAAAAATGCTTGAGAATTTTAACAACAATAAACGTTTGATCAAGAGTTGAAATTTTTTTGTGATTGAATGAAATGCAATTCTAACCACTTTATATACAATGCCTGGCCGGAGATTTTTTTTTTAATTGTATAGCGCCAATGTAGTAAGCACTATACGCCTTTTGAATTATTGGTGGGCCCAGGAAGCAGGTATAACGCCACAGTACACGGTGCTATACAGAAAAATATGTATAACGCCGGATACTATGGCGTTATACATGTGTCAGACAAATTCATTGTGTATAACGCCATAGTACAAGGCGCTTTACCTAGAAAATAGGTATAACGCCACATACTATGGCGTTATACCTATGGCTGACAGATTCAGAAGGTATAACGCCATAGTATATGGCGCTATACACTAACGGCACAGTTACAGTTAGTGTATAGCGCCATATACTATGACGTTATATATAGATCCGTTCTATATTTTTTTTTGGACTTATTTTAGTTCTATTTGTCCAAATATGGCTTACTTGGGTTCCGGGCTCATAAGGATAGCTATACACTATATAGAATACACAGAAAATCAATACAAGAAAAATTTATCTGCAATGAATTTCTTCAATCTCTTCAATATTACTTCTTGCATTTCTTGACTTATCCAGATGTTATTTTGATGGTGCCCTTGGCCTATTATTGCCCTGTATACAAAAAATATATTAAAAATATATATTTTTTGACTACTTTTTTAAGAGCGGCTGTATAGTGTTAGTTTTTCTTAATTTTTAAGCTTACACCATGCATAGCACCGAGTAGTGGAACATATTTTTTAAAACAAAATTTATATGTTTATGAAGCAATTTGTTCATCATAATTGTTGCTTCAATCAATGAACAATATTTTAGACATATAAAAGAAACCAATTTTGAATTGCTCCAAGGAGGCATACTAAAGCAGTTCATTATCATGGGGAAGAAAAAGTAAATGGTGAATCAGATCGATTACTTATGAAAAGATTCTAAATTATCATGTTTATTTAATTTTAGTTCATTTAGTAATTTCTCAACAAAAAAGAAAAACTAGTTGCAAGAATAAGGAGGAGTTAATGTTCTAGGCACGATCATTTGAGGAATTTTATACTATCAGATTAAGTTGATATAAAAATTATTCATATAAAGCCTGCTATGGTAATTAAAAAAATAAAGTAATGAATATGACTTATATAATCGATTAAATTATAATAAACGTAAATTTTTTATATTGTTATATAATATAAACTCATAATGAATCACGCCTTATGCTTGAGCAGGGGCAGATCCAGGGTTGAAGTTTATGAGATTTGAATTTATCATCAAACACATAGTTCGTTGTAGTTATTAGGTTCGCAATAAAATATTTATACATAATTAATTAATGAATTTTGTTATACAAATATAAAATTTAAGGAAAACCTTTCGTCTAAACCTGTACCTAATACTTTAGATCCGCCTCTAAACTTGGATGCCCGAGTTAGGTGGTTGTATCTCTACATTATTTGAAGTATTATTGCGCAGCCACAATTGATTAACGATCCTAAGTATGTCGACCTCGCACATAGAGTCCTTTTTTTTTCTATTTTCATATAGCAGCTATTCACAAATTCTTTTGTATCCCTGTAAGGAATATTGTCAAAAGTCTAATGTGCTTTAAATATTGTCTATTTTCGGTAGAAATGACACCAGGTAGTCATCCTAAAAAGTTGTTATTTCGAAATTAGTCAGCGTATTTTGAATTTTAGTTTTGTATTTCAATATTTCAGGACGTCTATATTCTAAATTATCCTGAAATTAAGATTTTTAGTTCGAATTTTCAAAATAAAATAAGTACTGACTAATTTTTAAATAATAGTCCTAAAAATAGCTATTTGTGTACGTCCTCCCTATTTTCACGTGGCTGCTATTCAAAGTTCCTTTGCAGCCCACCAAATAATATAGTCAATCAATTCAAGAAAGACTCAAGATTTCATCCATAGTCCTACAAATTCATTCAAATCTTATGGATGGTAGTGGCGTTTGTAGAATTTTACATATGCGATGTTATTATTCAAATAATATTAATACAATTATTGTCGATGAGTTTTTATTAATTTTTCATATGCATCAATAATAGTCTAAGTTTTTCTAGTTTCTCTTCAATTTAAACGTACTCTATATTCTTAGTTAGCTGAAGTTTGAGAGGTTTGAAGTTGAATTTAAAACCTTTGAAAGATACTTTAAGAAAATATCTTTTGATTTAATATTTTACATAAATTACAAATTAAAATTTTGATTTTACTTTTACATTCCACTCCAAAGCAAAAGTAGTAAAGCAAAATTTTGACGAAGCTTCAGAAATTTTAACAAGAGACATAAATTTGCTTTTCACTTTTCTTTGTTGGTATTTTACCGAAAATTTTCCCTAATTACCTTCGCTTAGCTTGTCGAATTTGAAGGGGAATTTTGAAACAACGGTCAAGTTGTGTTTGTATAACCTATAAGTCACGGATTTGACCGTGAAATCAGTCATTGATGTTTGTGTCAGGGTAGCTACCTACATCACATTCCCTTAGGGTGCGATCCTTTCCGAGACCCTGCATGAATATGGGACGCTTTATGCTCGAGGCTGCCCTTTTTTAGCTTGTCAAAGTTGGGGCTTGTTATCATTTTGAGCCAAATAAAAAAGTAACACAAAGAATTGCTTGTCCAAGAATCGAACCTGTAACCTCGTAATATAAAGGACCTGGTGCAACTAGCAAGATAGGTACGTATTCGTGACAAGGGTGTCATCTAGCTCATTTTATCTAATTATTGCCTGTTTAATTATAATTTATACAGTTTTTATATCTTTTTTTTTGGCAAAGCGGTATCACATGACAACGCTTACCCCAATCTATATCCGTCCTTGACGGGCCATATGAACTAGTTTTCATCATATAAAGTATGGGTTTCAAATGGGCGACTAGACTGAATTTGGGTGGCTAAAATAGATTGAGTTAGTAATTTGGCGGAATACTGACCCGTCTAAATGTTACTTGTTCCGAGATATTTTCTTTGTTAATTTTTCTATAATATTTTAATTATAAAACAGTAATAAAAAATTCTCTTTATTATAGTCTAAAGTTACATACAACATATCAAACAAAATAAATTATTTAAATATTTTTGAAATTGTCTCTCATGGGTCAATTTTGATTACATATTTAGCCCAAATCAACCCAACATTTAACTGGTCCAAATTTGTGTGGAGCAAAATGGGCTGATTTAATACAGAGAATATACCCGAGGCGAATCATACACCCCACATGTATACATGATCACGTCCAACTATGCCTTATAAAAAGAACTAAGCGATCGTTGCAAATATACTTTAGTTTACAAATTCGGAGTCGAATCCCACAGAGAATAAGGCAGAGCTACAATTGTTCAATTCTCTAAGAAACAAAAGTCCAAACAATTTCCTAATTATAAAGATTATAATGTTTATTTTTATCTAATTAACTAACAAATACTAGAAAGCAGTAAAACTATCAATTAACAAGGATAAGAATTGGAGACAAGATTAAGGAGGTCTAGAGTTATGATTTCCCCTATTGTCGGAATCTATTCCGCTACGTTTCCAATAAATTTGCCTAAGTTTTCTCTACCGATCATGAGCTCTCTGAGTGTCGTAATTCTCTCTCGAGTAACTACTACAATTTACTAGACATATTCTTCCAAATTATGCTAGCTGGCACTAAGTTACGACTCACTCGGATCGTACCAAGATTTCGTTATTCCTAATCCCACCTTTAAACTCTTCATATTGATCCCTCATATACGTTACGAGTGATGTTGTTCAACAACTACCTACATATGCACTCTCTTCTGAGTAATAAACACTAAATAGGCACAGTCAATTGAGAACTCTTCAACCAACCACAATACAAACGTAGTTGAATAAATAGAGAAAAAGCTACAACAAATCTATATTAATATAACAAAAAAAATTTCCTCCAATAGGTTCCATCAAAACCCTAGATAACAAATTAGTTATTCATAATAGTATGCATAACTACAATATTAGAATTCATAACCAATAATGGAAATAGAAAGAACGAAGTGAAAAACTCGTAGAAGCACGTCCTGTCTGGAAAAAGTGTCCTTTTTCGTGTAGGAGAATTCCCCGCCTTGCTCCTAGTGTGTTCTCTGCCTCCATAAATCCAAAGTATGTCAAAAGTCCTCAAAATACCATTTTTTCATGTATATATACCAAGTAGGGTCGTGCACAAATAATTATACATTCTCCTACACGAAAAAGGACACTTTTCCCTGACAGGACGTGCGCGGCCCCATTTTTCACACTTTCTGCCCCATATGCGCAGTCAGTGCACGGCCGCAAACTTGCCGCACACTTTTCACCTTGTTTTGTTTGGAATTTGAAAAAACGTAAAACATGAAAGTTGTATTCCTTTGAATTAGCTTTCCAAAAATATATTGTGAAGCCCAAACGGAGGTATGAGCGAAAAGTTATATGTATTTTACTAGATAATGCGCAATATGCTTGCTCGATTCTTTGTTTCGTTGCCCTATCATCCATTGATCCCCCGAACACGATCACAACTTAATCCTTGGGCTTTTAATCAGACTTCAAAGCTCCAGAATAACTTGAATTCATTCCATGACATCTGCATAGATCGGAATCACTCCTACAAGGCATAAAACACACAATTAGTGCAAAACACTAGCGATTAAAGCTCAAACTCAATTGAAGAGCAGTAAATTAGAGTGTAATACGTGACTAAAATATGTAATTATATCCTATCATAAATACACTATACATGATACAACAATATTGCGATTACAACGTTTCAAACTCACTAATTCCTAGCATTTGAAGTAGTAATTTTTTTTTTGAAAAATGCTACTCCTTCCGTCTCAGTTTATGTGAGTGTTTAGCTCGGCAAAGAGTTTAAGAAAGAAAATAAGACTTTTGAACTTGTAGCCTAAACAAACCATAGATATTTGTGTGGTTGTAACTAAATCAATTCATTAAGGGTAAAATAATATTCTAAAGATAAATTATTTCCAAATAAGTGACATTCTTTTTGGGACTAATTAAAAGGAAAAGAGTGTCACATAAATTGGGATGCATGAAATAATAATTCCCTTTTCTCTCTCGTTCTCCCTTATCTCTTCCCCTTCTATTGATCCGTTTGAGTAAAAATTGCATGGGGACGCCCTATTTGGTCGCCCCCTTTTAACTTATACCCGTTTTATTTTTTCGTTTGCATCCACACCCATATTTTTGTTAAAAGAATTTTATAAAGACGATTTTGCCCTTCAGGATTATTGACAAAACTGTAGACTGCAGGACAAAACTTCAACATGTTTTGGTATGAAGTTTTAGCAAATGAACTAAATAACTTTAGCATGCATTAGAAAAAACTAATTAGAAAATTACATACTACAAGACAAAAACTTAAGCATGTTTATGCTGAAGTTTTAGCAAATGAACTAAAAAACTTAAGCATGTTTAGTTTGAAGTTTTAGTAAATGAACTAAATAACTTAAGCATGTTACATACTGTAAGAAAAAAACTTAAGCATGTTTAGTCTGAAATTTTAGCAAATGAAATAAAAAGCTTAAGCATGTTTAGTCTGAAGTTTTCGCAAATGAACTAAATAACTTCAGCACGTTTAAACTGAAGTTTTAGCAAATGAACTAAATAACTTCAGCATGTTTAGACTGAAGTTTCGGATAAACAAGACTGTAAGATAAATAACTTCAGCATGTATTAGTATGAAGTTTTAGGTTCAATGTGAAAAAACTTCATGCTATATTAGCATGAAGTTTTAGCTTCAAGATTATAAAAACAACTTCATGCAAGTGTAATTTTGAAGATGAATTTGGACAAGTTCCTGGTTTTTTGATAAAGTTGCTGAGAGGAGAGGAGGAGATCTTTTTTCACGAATGAGGTTGCAGATCACACGATTTGTCAGGGGTGTAATTGTAATATTATAACGAATTTTTTGTCAGCTGGCTGCCAAATTAATAATTTTTAAAAATAGGGTACAAGTTAAAATGTGACACAAATATAGGGTACGGCTGCAAATCTCCTCCGTTTGAAGTTTCAAACTGTATTCCATTTTAACTCTATATCAACTCCTTTCTAATTAGATAAAATGTGAAAGGTACATGACACTTGATTCTTAGAATTCATAAATGACCATGATTCAAATTTAAATTATATACATTACGATATCTTCTTTCAGATTCGAGGTATACATATTGAAAAAAAAATGTTATATGTAGTGTTGTCTAACTTGTTATTGTTATGAAATTATTATATTGTGGATGCCCATTTATTACTCTGCTATAGATAATCTTCCTGAAGAAGATTATCCATTTAGTACTCTGTTGAAGTTTATCTACAAGCAGCTGATGCAGGCAGGTTGCAAGCAACTCAATAAAAAGATTTGCAGCAACTTCTTATTAAACAGGCAGGTTGCAAGCAGCTCATGCAGACATCTTACAAGCAGCTGAAGAAAAGCCTTGCAGCTGCTTCCTGAAAAGTCTCGCAACTGCTTCCTTTTTTCTATAAATAGAGGAATTTTCAGTTCATTATGTACATCAGTTTGAAAGTTCAATAATATATCAGTTTCTCTACACTTGTCTTTAGTTTATTTACTTTACAATCATTATTTTATAATACGTTATCAACACGAGACTCTGCCATCTCGAGCAAATACTTTGAAAGTATCAAAGGTATGAACTTTCTTTTTCTAAATAATGTCAAATCTTTCTAAACTTGAATTTGTAGCCCTGGATATATCGGGTAAAAGCTACATTTCTTGGGTGCTTGATGCTGAAATTCATCTTGATGCGATGAGTCTGGCAGACACCATCAAGGACAAAAATCAAGCATCAAACCAAGACCATTCCAAAGACATGATATTCCTACACCATCACCTTGATGAAGGCTTGAAAATGGAATATCTCACTGTTAAAGACCCAGTCATACTATGGAATAATTTGAAAGATAGATATGACCACCTGAAGATGGTCGTTCTTCCATATGCACGTTATGACTGAACTCATTTATGGCTACAAGATTTTAAATCTATCAGTGAGTATAATTCTGCTATGTTCAGGATTATTTCCCAATTGAAATTATGTGGTGATAATATTACTAATCATGATATGTTGGAGAAAACTTTCACCACTTTTCATGCCTCGAATATGTTCCTGCAACAGCAATATCGAGAGATGGGATTCAAAAGTATTCTGAACTTATCTCCCATCTTCTTGTAGCCGAGCAATATAATGGGCTATTAATAAAAAACCATGAAAGCCGACCAACTGGTTCTTGTCCATTCCCTGAAGTGAATGAGACGAACTTCCACCAAGCTAAGCATGGAAGAGGTCGTGGCCCCAGTCGTGGTCATGACCGTGGTCGGGGAAGAAAATCTAATCATGGTAATAATAATTCACCAAAGAACCCTCCTAACCACCATCAGTGGAAAAGGAAGGAACAAAAGCATGAAGCGGTGCAAGCAACAAATGCAGAAAATGCATGCTATAGATGTGGGGGAAAAGGGCACTGGTCACGTACCTGTCGTACGCCAAAGCACCTGGTTGAGCTTTATCAAGCCTCCCTGAAGAAGACAGACAAAAATGCTGAAGCAAATTTTATTTTTGAAGATAATTTAGACTTCATGCATTTGGATGTAGCTGATTACTTTGCACTCCCAGAAGGAGAAACAAGTCATGTAATCGCTGATGAATCTGTAGAAATGTAAATATTTTAATTTTTGTTGTTTGTAGTAGATAGTATGGCTATGTAATAGAAGTTACGTTTTGATAATAACGTTTATTATAATATATTTTGTTTATGTCGTTTTGAAGAATATGGATAATCCTCAAATTATGTTTGGATCAAAGACCAATCATGAAGATATTTGTGTAATTGATAGTGGAACAACTCATGCCATATTCAAAGATCAGAAATACTTTTCTTATTTGCATAAGGAAAAAGCAAATGTTTCTACAATTTCTGGTAATATAAGTTTGATTGAAGGCTCCGGAAGAGCAATTGTATTTCTGTCTAAGGGAACAAAACTTATTATAAACAATGCATTATTCTCCTCCAAGTCCCGAAGAAACTTGTTGAGTTTTATAGATATCCGCCGAAATGGGTATCATGTTGAGACAATAGATGAAATGAACGAGGAATATCTTTGTATTACAAAGAATATTTCTTGCCAGAAATGCATTGTAGAAAAGTTACCAACTTTGTCTTCTGGCTTATACTATTCAAAGATCAGTGAAGTTGAAGCACACTCTATCGTAAACCAGAAGTTTACTGATTCAAATACTTTTGAGCTTTGGCATGGCCGTTTGGGCCATCCTGGATCAATAATGATGAGACGAATTATTGAAAATTCAAGTGGACATCCACTAAAGAACCTGAAGATTCTTACAAATGATGAATTTTCTTGTGATGCTTGTTATCAAGGTAAAATGATAACTAGACCATCACCAATGAAGGTTAGCATGGAATCCCCTACCTTTTTAGAGCGTATACATGGGGATATATGTGGACCTATTCACCCACCAAAGTGGGGTTTTTNAATTGGGATAAAATTTGAACATCCTGTAGCTTATGTTCATACTCAAAATGGCCTTGCAGAGTCATTTATTAAACGTCTACAATTGATAGCAAGACCACTACTTATAAAAACAAAATTGCCCACTATCGTTTGGGGACATGCTATTTTGCATGCAACATCACTTATTCGTCTCAGACCGACACATTATAATAAATATTCTCCGTCACAATTAGTTTTTGGTCATGAACCAAATATTGCCCATCTACGAATTTTTGGATGCGCTGTATATGTGCCAGTAGCACCACCACAGCGCAGTAAGATGGGCCCACAGAGAAGGTTAGGAATATATATTGGGATTGAATCACCCTCTATTATTCGCTATCTTGCACCATTGACGAGAGATTTATTTACTGCTCGATTTGCAGATTGTCGATTTAATAAAATAAATTTCCCACAATTAGGGGGAGAGAAAAAGGAAATCAAAAGAGAAATTGTGTGGAAAGTTTCATCATTATCTCATTTTGATCCACGTACCCCTATATGTAATCAGGAGGTCCAGAAGATCATCCATTTACAGAATATTGCAAATCAAATGTCAGATATATTTACTGATTTGAAAAGGATTACTAAATCACATATCCCTGCAGAGAATGTGCCTATCCGAATTGATGTCCCAGTAGGACCATCTACTAGCATGATAGCTAGTAAACCCAAAACACGCTTGAAGCGTGGTAGGCCTCTGGGTTCTAAGGATCGAAATCCTAGAAAAAAGAAATCGACAAATTATCAAAATAATACTATGAAGGGATCTCCTGAAGAGACCCAAGATCTGAATGGGTTTTTGTGCAGAAAAGAAATGATAAAGATGAAGTTGAAAGATACAAGGCTCGCCTTGTCGCACAAGGATTCTCACAACGACCCGGAGTCGATTATGGAGAAACATATTCACCCGTTATGGATGCTATAACATTTCGATATCTCATCAGTTTAGCCTTACATGAAAGGCTTGATATATGTCTAATGGATGTGGTTACAACTTATCTGTACGGGTTACTTGATAATGAAATTTACATGAAAATCCCTGAAGGATTTAAAATGCCCGAAGCAAATTTAAAATCTCAGGAAATGTATTCAATCAGATTACAAAGATCTTTGTACGATTTAAAGCAATCTGGGAGCATGTGATATAATCGTCTTAGTGAATATTTGCTGAAATAAGGTTACATAAATGATGTTATTTGTCCATGTATTTTTATAAAGAAAACGACATCAGAATTTGTTATACTTGCTGTTTATGTTGATGACATAAACCTTGTTGGAACTCCAGAAGAGATCTAAAAGTCAATTGAATATCTTAAGAAAGAATTTGAGATGAAAGATCTTGGAAAGACAAAACTTTGTCTTGGTCTGCAAATTGAACATTTAGCAGACGGGATCTTTATCCATCAATCTGCCTATACAGAAAGGGTCTTAAAACGCTTTTACATGGATAAAGCGCACCCATTGAGTACACCAATGGTTGTTCGATCACTTGAAGTGAATAAGGATTTGTTCCGCCCTCCAGAAGAGAATGAGGAACTCCTTGGTCCCGAAGTACCATATCTCAGTGCAATTGGTGCATTAATGTATCTTGCTAATGCTACAAGGCCTGACATAGCAGTTTCTGTTAGTTTACTAGCAAGATATAGTTCTTCTCCTACACGGAGACATTGAAACGAGATTAAGCATATATTGCGATATTTAAAGGGAACTCTTGATATGGTTTTTTTTATGCTAACAAAGATAGTGCAGATCTTGTTGGTTATGCAGATGCAGGTTATTTATCTGATCCCCATAAAGCTCGATCTCAAACCGGGTACGTATTTACTTATGGAGGTACTGTCATATCATGGCGCTCCACAAAGCAATCTATTGTTGCTACTTCTTCAAATCATGCTAAGATAATAGCTATTCATGAAGCAAGTAGGGAATGCGTATGGTTGAGATCAATAATTTATTTTATTCGAGAAAAATGTGGTTTGGAATGTGAGAAAAGACCCACAATTTTATACAAAGACAATGATGCATGGATAGCTCAATTGAAAGGAAGATTTGTAAAAGGTGATAGAACGAAGCACATTTCACCAAAATTATTCTACACACACGATCTTCAGAAAAATGGTGACATTGATGTACAACAAATCCGTTCAAGTGACAATCCGGCAGATTTATTCACTAAATCTTTGCCAACTTCAACTTTTGAGAAGATGGTACACAAGATTGGAATGCAGAGACTCAAATATTTGAAACAAGGTTTTCATCAGGGGGAGTAAAATACGCGCTGCACTCTTTTTCTCTTACTAAGTTTTTTCCCATGAGGTTTTTCTTGTAAGGTTTTTAATGAGGCAGCTGGAAATGCGTATTACTAAATATGTGTACTCTTTTTCCTTCAGTAGGATTTTTTCCACTGGGTTTTTCCTAGTAAAGTTTTAACGAGGCACATTATCTTTAATGAACATCCAAGGGGGAGTGTTATGAAATTATTATATTGTGGATGTCCATTTATTACTCCGCTATAGATAATCTTCCTGAAGAAGATTATCCATTTAGCACTATGTTGAAGTTTATCTACAAGCAGCTGAT
>ML395435.1:19706-44829 GCA_005239525.1 Nicotiana knightiana | reverse complement strand
TCTCTTCAAATCCTTCGTCTGCCTTCCAATCCTCGTTAAGTTGTGTTTTTGGAGTCTATTTATATGTTTAGGACAAACCCTAAACGTGTAGGAGACTTCTATTCCATCCGGGAAAGACTTAAACTTGTCAAAACTCGGAGTTGACCGAAACAGGGGCCTGGTGTTATGAGGCTAACGCCTGGATAACGCCAGGCTAGGGCTGGCGTTTGGACTCCAACGCCTGGCTAACGCCAGTCTAGGGCTGGCGTTTGGACTCTAACGCCTGGCTAACGCCAGGCATGGCTAGGCGTTTGGGCTCTGGCGCCCAGCTATAGCCCAGTGCACTCCTCCTTGCCTCTTGAGCGTATTTTCGATGTATTTGCATCCATTTAGCTCGGTTTCCATCTCCAATTCACCTACACATGAAATAGACTCTATTATGCACATAAAAATGTATTTTTATCATTAACGCACATAAAATGTAGGGCATATAACATGTTAAACCATGAATTCTAGCCTCGCATCAGTTCTACTGATTCATCTGCTTCTAATGGAATTGGAGTGGCTGGCGCAATCTCTCTTCTAGATTGAGCAACTTCTTGCTCTCTGTCTAAATCTCTCCCATTCCGGAGACTTATCGCCATTAGCTTATTTGGATTTTTCTCCTTTGGGTTAATATTTGTATCTGTCGACAATGTCTCTTGAGGGCGGTTGTTCAAGGCCATGGACAGCTATCCCAGTTGAATTTCAATGCCTTTAATTGCTGAGTCATGTGCTACCAATTTTTCCTGCATCTTACCATTTGTCCCCATGAGTTGCTGCAGCATGCCCCTGATTTCTACCATGTTGTTGTCTTGCTGCTGATGAGGTGGCTGATATGCCAACTGTTGTTGGTGCTGCTGTTGATAGCCCTATTGTCTTTGATATGGCACCACTTGGCCTTGTGGTCGTATACCTCTAGGTTGTGGCATGTTGGGTCTGTATTGCTGGTTCGGTGTTGGCCCCCATTGTTGTCCTCCTTGCCGCTGACCCCCAAATATTGAAGTAATTCATGTCCTCTCTGAACCCCTAGTTATCACTTTCTCCACTCCATGAGCATATATAAGACTGATTAATGCAAGGGGTACACAATCCTCCATTTGTTGTATCAACAATGTGCACTTGCTTTGTACCCATCTCGTCAATATTCTTTGTTAGTATAGTCCTCTGATTCATAAGCGTTGCTATGTTCTCTGCATGTGAACTTTTTGGGTCAAGAGGGACATAATTCACTATTGGTGTCAAGGTCGTACCTCTTGTCATCCAGCTTGAATTTTGAGACATCTTATCGAGAAGAATCTTGCACTCTGTGAATGTCTTGGTCAGAAATGCACCCCCAGCTGAAGCGTCTACATTAGCTTTCAAATTGTCTCCCAAACCCATGTAGAATATCTAGCCAAGCATCTGGTCTGGAATGCCACGGTGTGGACACTTCACTAGCATCCTTTTGAACCTTTCCTATGTTTCCTGCAAGGTTTCAGTAGGTTTCTGCTTATACTGAAATATCTTATCAATTTGCCTTGCAGTCTTGTTAGGAGGATAGAACTTGTTTAGGAACTGCTTGACTAATTCCTCCCAAGTGGCAATGGAATTTATTGGAAGCGAATTCAGCCAAGTCTGAGCCTCTCCAGTCACTGAGAACAAGAACAATAGCAGCTTGATGGCTTCCGAGGTCACATTCGGCTGCCTTTGGGTCACACAAATTAACAATAAATTTTTCAAATGTTGTTGTGTGTTTTCAATGTGTGACCCGGAGAACAATCCCTTATTCTGCAATAGATGTAGCATGTTGTTGGTGATTTGGAGTGTCTCCTCTTGTATCTGGGGAACAACAATGGGGGTGGCTAGATTGTCAGCAGTTGGTTGTGCCCAATCATATAGAGCAGCTTCTGGCACAAGAGGTGCCACCACTCCATTATTTGGATCAACCCTGTTGTTCCGATTGTTTGCCTCGACGTCTTCCACTTTGTCCATTTCAATTTCGAGTTGGTGTTTTTGTTGTAGCTGTTTGTTCTTCTTGTTGGCACGATTTAATGCCCTGAATGTTTTCTCGGGATCTAAGAGTCTTTCAAAAAGTTCACCAGTCCGTGAAGAGCTTCTAGGCATACACCTGAGTCACAGGAGAGTTCAAACGTGAGAATTTCAATGAAAAATTTATAACACCAAGAAAATTGATCTAAACTAAAAATCCTAGAAATTCTTCTAAATTGTAATAAATAACACCGTTAGTTCCCCAGCAACGGTGCCAAAATTTGATCACGCCCAACTATGCCTTATAAAAAGGACAAAGCGGTCGTTGTAAATATAATCTGGTTTAAGTCTGGAGTCGAATCCACAGGGAACTAACCTATTCACTACAACTCTCAATAAGGCTAAGCTCAGACAATTTCCGGATGTACGACTTTTATCAATAAACAGTGGACTTCATCTAACTAAAGTAAAATGATAAGAAAACTAACAAGATTCAATAATAAGGATTAATTCAAGGATAAAAAGATCTAGGGTATTGATTTCCCCAATTTTCGGATTAGTTCTTAACTCTTAAGCTATAATCTCGTCGTAGTATTCTCTGAGGATTATGAGTTATGGGCTACCATAATCATCTCTCGATCAATTACGACAATTTACTAGAAGCATTCTTTCGAACTACTCTAGATAACAATTATGCAACTCAGGATTATCCCATCAAAGCTTCGTTATTTCTAAACCCACTTTTAAATTCAAGTAATGAATCTCTTAAATTACCCAAAAGTGGTGTTGTTCAACAACAATCTAACCAAGTATTCTTTCTCAAGCAACAAAAAGCAATTAGATGCGATTAATCAATGTCCCATTCGCTTAATCACAATACAAAACGTAGTTGAACAATCATAGAATAATGCGGCTCAATTATATCAAAATAGAGTTAAAGCTTCATCCAATAATTGGTTCCATCAACCCTAGAATGAATGTTTAGCTACTCATACTACAATAAGACAAAGCAATAATTTTGTTCATGATTCACAATTAATGGTAAAAAGAAGAAGAAATAAAACTCTAAAGATGACTTGATCTCCTCTCACTTGTTCTTTCCTCCAATTGAGTCTAAACACAAGCTTCAACCTACTATGGGCGAGTTTTTCGGGTTTTTATATGGTTAGGTCAATTTCCCAGATATTTGCACTTAAGCCCCTGCAGTTTTTGGCCTCTACACTCCCGACCGCGGTCGCGGACTCGGCCGCGGTCGTTTTCTAACATTCTGTTTTGTACTGCGTTTGGCCGTGCCCAGGTCCGCGGCCGCGGACCGGGATTTCACTATCTTCTTCGCCCTTTTCGTGCTCTTTTCATCTGGGCTATCCTCGATTGGCCGTATATGAACATAGTAGACTCCAAAACGCTTTTTGTCTCCCTCCTAGCTCGGAGTGACTTTTGCAAAGCATAAAAACATGAATTAGAGCAGTTTGTTATCTTTTGGCATTTAAAACATCAATAAAACATGGTTAATTTAAAGTGAAAATAGCGTCTACAATGCATAATATAGGCTACTATCATTACCCTTCCATCTTTATCCAAAGTTTTACAATTAATTTAATTAGGTAATATCCCACTACCCGATAATTAATCAATTACCCGCATAATTAAGAATTGTCTTAAATTACCTAAAAATACTACTCATTATTAATATACTTTATACATCATACTATCACAGTCATATGGTACTGGTCCATAATAATCGGGTCTTATAGCTCGGACCGTGTTTTATCCCAAATCGACAACCTTCTACGAAACTCGTTTTCTTTAGTTCGTGTACCTTTTACCTTTCATAGAACTTACTTATCGCTTGTTATAAATAGCTTAAATATGTTAATCTCAAAATAATCTTACCTCCAAGTCTCTCTCAATTAACTGAAGACAAAACTTTATCGTACGAGAAACACGAGATGTAACAAGAACCATTCTCGAGAGTCATTTACTCTGCTCAAACCTCAATTAGACCGACCAAACGGATCAAACTCAATTAGACCGACCAAACGGATCGAATGACCTAGGCTCCACTAGCACACTAATACCCAAGGGAGTAACCCACACTCCTAAGAAACCGAGCAATCTCTTACTCCACGCACACTACATCCTACACAACTAACCACTCAATTATTTCATGATTCCCATATACCCATAGAGTGTAATACAATCAGATCCATAAATTCGCTTACTCGAGTCGTCCTCCATCTCAACCATCGTAGTCATAACTGATTCACCAGTTTACCTCGAACCGAAACCACTACAGCACAAAATCGTGCAATTATCTCGTCGACAGCAGACTCCCCCACTTAGCTCAAATCCATAGATCAAAACACACCATACCTCACAATGCGCACACTCTATTACTGCCATAATACTGTAGTGAGATTCAACTAAATCCTTCCTGAACTCCAGTAACGCAAACCATCTAATACTTCAAATTATCTGCAATCTTGCATTCACCATTGTAATAGTCAAGCCAACTTCCACAAGCGATCTAAGCTCAAATTGCAACATATATCATTCAAAGGTGAAAGAGAACTCGCTACAAAACAACATAAGGATCACACACCCTCAAGACACCCCGCAGGAGATAACCCCACCTGCTTAGCCTCAAACTGATATCTCTTTGTACTGCTCCATAATCATAACTATTATGCAATCACTCACTCTTCCTGAGTCTGAACTCATAACACAACATGAAGATCTACTCCACTATACAACTAAACTACATGATAGGTCCTTCAACGCACCCATAACTCGAGGCCATATGCCAAATCCATACAGAAGTCAAACACCCAATAGTCCTTGCTACATCCCCAACAAACTCTCCTTGTCACATTCGAACAATCTGAACACATCTCGCAATCAAATCATACTCACCACATAGTCATCCTGTCTTAACAAAATCCCACCAATAAGGAAAAAACAGACATATAAGTCCCAAATACATGTGCTCACACAATCGAAGTCTTAGTACTCAAGCCACAGACAAAACCCGGCCTAAAGTCCTCAATACTGGACCATCACCAACATGCTGAAATCACATATCGCACCTCAACCATGGAATCACAAGTCGATGATGCACCGTGGATATCGAGCGCTCATGTGCACATACGAATGCGTGAAAGAAATTCAAAGGATTATGCTCCAAGCTGAATCAATGACGCACGATAAGGAAAGCAATATGGTAAGTATATCCTAAATGCCCTGTAGCCTCTCGAAGATGAGTATGGACGCCATCATACCGATCTGCAAGACTCTACCAGACACTTGCTCATGACTTGTAGAACCTATGAACCTAGAGCTCTGATACCAATTTATCACGACCCAAAATTCGCTAGTCGTGATGGCACCTAACCTAACCCGCCAGGTAAGCCAACTAATAACTATCCAATTTCAATAATGTTAATAAGTCAATTAAATAAAATAAATTATCTAAATCCATTAGTTTTCCCCAAGGAATGGTAGTACAAATCATGAGCTTCTACGAATAGAGTTTACAAAGTGATCACGCTCAACTATGTCTAATAAAAGACTAAGCGGGCGTTGCAAATATAATCCGAGGTATTATGCCTAGAGTCAATCCCACAGGGAGTTAACGTATCAAGAAAGTCGTTAGAATACACAACTTTTACTTAATCAATTCTCTCAAGACTTTTGAATATAAATTGGTGATGTTTTACTATTTCTACTAACAAAATCAATAAACTAACAATATGGTGTAAACAATTATAATAAAGGTCTAAGGTTATGGTTTCCCTCGTCGGTGAAATTCCTTCTCAGATACTTCTTATAGTTTGATTAGTTGTATCTATCAATCATGAACACTCTATCTACCATAAATCTCTCTCAATTAATTGTGATAATTTACTAGACGCACCCTCTCAAGTTACGCTAGCTAGATTGCATTACAGTTCACTTTAGATTGCACCCGAGGTATCGTTATTTCTAATCCAACCTCTAAACCCTCGGTTATGANTAATTATGATAATTTACTAGACGCACTCTCTCAAGTTACGCTAGCTAGATTGCATTACAGTTCACTTTAGATTGCACCCGAGGTATCGTTATTTCTAATCCAACCTCTAAACCCTCGGTTATGACTTTCGTCTATACTCCGGGTGTGATGTTTTTCAAACAACTACCTAAATATGCACTCTCTTTCAAGTAGATACATAATAAATACGAACAACTAATTGAGGGCCCTTTCAATCAACTACAACAAGAACGTAGTTGAACAAATAGAGATTAATCAACCAATCAAAACTACATTAATAACACAATAAGTTCATCCCCAACGGGTTCCACCAAAACCCCAGATTAAAGAAATTAGCTAAACATGTTCATAAGAATCAAACCCAAAATAACTTGCATAATTAAACTACAAAGTAATGAATAAAAGATGTAAAAATCAATGTTTTGCTTCTCTGAGTAGTATTCCACAGGCGTCTCTTGTATCTAATGGCATCCCCTCCTCCAAGTTGTGTTTTTGGGTCTATTTATATGTTTGGGACAAACCCTAAACGTGTAGGAGACTTCTATTCAAACCGGGAAACACTTAAAATCTTCAAAACTCGGATTGGACCAGACCAGGGACCTGGCTTTATGGCTCAAACGCCTGGATAAAGCCAGGCCAGGCCTGGCCTTAAGGCTCAAACGCCCAGTTATATAGCCCGGCGCACTCCTCTTTGCCTCTTGAGCATATTTTCGATGTTTATGCATCCATTTAGCTCGGCTTCCATCTCCAATTCACCTACACATGAAATAGACTCCATTATGCACATACAAAGTGTATTTTTATCATTAACGCACATAAAATGTAAGGCATATAACGTGTTAAACCATGAATTCTAGCCACACATCAACACCCCACACTTAAACTTTTGCTCGTCCTCGAGCAATCAAACTACACTCATGTACACAACTTATTAAGCAAATCCCTTAACACGTTATACCAAGTATTTTTTTAAACAGTTCACACACAGAGGTGTGACATCCTCGCCTCAATAGTCGACTCACATATACCATGTTTTATTCACAATCCACTCACTACTCTAACTTAGAGGTCAACAACATTACCTTTCCTTCATGAATCATGTGCCCTCAGCAAATCAAAGAGCGAGTTCCACACACAATAAAATTTTAAGAACACTTAGAAACTCAAGATAGAAAGAATTCACTCGCTCTCATAAATAATATTCATATGCCACAAAAGATGCACCATAGGCTTGCCCGTAGTGTACTACTCTACTAATCAAGCTCATTCAGTCTAGGATCAAGTACGACTTTATTTGGTTGTAATGTAGGCTGCGGGACGGATAAGATATCTTTAGATATAAGAGTGACTACACCTCCCTAAGCACTTTAATACATATACTTTAGCGCTCAACCTCAAACTTATATTAAGCCAAACTCCACCTTCACATCAATGTTATTACCCCATACTTCTTTAAGCACAATTACATTAAGATTCACCACATATATATATTTTTCTTTCACAACAATACAACTATTTTATTTTCTACTTTTTTTTTCAAGTGACTCCTACTTTTAAAAACAGTGCACCTTTCTCCTTATTTCAATTATTCCCCTCAAAAATCAACCTACCACCCCACACTTTAATTTTTCCATATTTCATAACATTTCCAATGCTTATTAGAGGTGACAAGGTTCAAATATAAGATCGATTCAAATAAAGGGGTATGGATTTTAATGTGGTTACCAAAGAAACAGGATTAAAGGCTCAACGGGGTTAACTACGATACATAACAATTCGGTGGGTAAAATATATATATCTGGCTCAACAAAGAAAGGCCTATATCACTTCCAAGACTGAACAAAACTTCTACTTTGCTTTGCACACACACGGGGCAAGTTCTAGACATCAAATGCAATGCACAGAATAACATACAAACCTCACACACACATGGCACATAACTCACTCAGGATTGGATCTATCACGAAAGTCCAGTCAAAGCAGTTAAGCAAATTTAAGAATCCACGATTTAAGGTATTTATCTAGGAGTCAAAAAATTGAGCCTAAGCGTCACAACCACAGTACTGGCTATTCTCAAGGCATCACAACGTGCCAAGGTTTTGCTACGATTAAGCCCTCAACCATGTGGTTACTACTCCTAAAAATTAAAAATTACCTACACCCGGTTCAATTAAAAACCCTTGGAAAAGAACCATGGTCCAAAGAAAAACCAAGGGGGAGTTACTACACTACCTAAAACAAAAAAAATTCTTCTTGGTATTTTTTCTAGACTTACTTCCCTCAAGAGAACTGTCTAGGAGATCCATCGTCGGGAAGAGTCCACATATTTCTAACAAGGAAATTTTTTTTTCCAGTTTTGTTCTACCTAAAATAAAAAGACTACAGAAAAATCTACACCACTTAAAAGAAAACTAACTTACTAACATGAACAACTAAAACTACTAACACACTAAACACAACAACTCACAACAAATATGTACATCACCCCACACTTAAATCATGTAATGTCCTCAGTGCATCACATATAGACAAGACAAGAAATAAAAGTAAGGTGCAAGAAACTCCCTGATCCAAGTAGCTTCGCCATCCTTTCCATTAGTTTTGCTTTCCATGCTCCTTCGAGCAACTGCTTGAATCACTTTATGCCTCCACTTTGAACTTATGAATCAGACCCCAAGTTTTGATTCTGCTCTATGATCGTGCTCCTGGGGTGGTGGAACGAATCTGCCTGGCCCAATAAAACAATGTAGTAATCTGCGCTTCTTGGCCTTTCGATGAGATGTGTATTCCCGACTTTCTGGCAAGAAGAATTCCAGAATGTACGAATCTTGTTCCTTACTCCTTGACTCCTCAAGTGGCTCGGATGACTCTATTTCTATATCATCATCCAAACACAATGTGGAAAAGTGCTTGGAGTGGGGACTAATGCGCTCAACTACACAAACATTGGGATTGTCAACATCCTTCACACTAAGGACAATAAAGTCAACTAAATATGTATCCTCAATATCCTTGGTTGACTTTAGTATCTCTTCTACGACATTGGCATCCTCAAAATCTAGTTCGATTGATTGTTGGTGTTCTACTCTAGCCTTCTCCTCTAGCTCATCCTCGTATTTTTTTAAATCCTCCATTATAATGGCAATTTCTGCAGCCAATTCATACTCATATTGGCTACTATCCACAATGTCAACTTGTTGCGCTTTACAGGGTTCAATTACTTTATTTGCTTGAGCCTCTAAGTTGTGAATATTTGCCTCTTTTGAGAAAGCTTCAACTAGTTGACTCACTTGAGCCTCCAAGTTGCGAATAGTTGCATCTTGCCTTTGTACCCGCAGTTGTATCTTATCATTTTGTTCCACAAGGCACTTTAGCATATCCTCGATCTTTTTCAGGTCCTCATACCTGGGTTCTTTGTTCCGATGAACTTCACAAGAAAAAGAAGAACCATCAAAGTAAGGGGTTGGGGGAAGATAAGAAATATAAGCACAACCCTGAAAGTGACCATCTTGACCACCACAAATATCACACACATTCCACACATAAGATTGAGTTGGTGCACATAACTCGCTCTCGGAAATATTTTGATAATTTTTCTCTGGGTGGTTTCCTTCATAATATGCATAATGACGATCAAAAGTAGAATTACTAACATCTAAACTCTCATAATTCCATGATGCCATATTTTTTTTCAAATTAACAAATACAACTAAAATAAAGAAAATAAAAATCAAATACTAAAAAAATTCAAACTTGAAACCTAGTAATATGTACACCTACAGCTACACTTGATAATACCGTTAACTCCCCGGCAATGGCGCCAAAATTTGATCACGCTCAATTATGTATAATAAAATACTAAGTGGGCATTGCAAATATAATCCGGGGTATTATGCCTAGATTCGATCTCACAGGGAGTTAACGTATCAAGCAAGTCGTTGGAATACGCAACTTTTACTTAATCAATTCTCTCAAGACTTTTGAATATAAATTGGTGATGTTTTACTATTTCTACTAACAAAATCAATAAACTAACNCACAATAAGTTCATCCCCCAACGGGTTCCACCAAAACCCTAGATTAAAAAAATTAGCTAAACATGTTCGTAAGAATCAAACCCAGAATAACTTGCATAATTAAACTACAAAGTAATGAATAAAAGATGTAAAAATCAATGTTTTGCTTCTCTGAGTAGTATTCCACAGGCGTCTCTTGTATCTAATGGCGTCCCTTCCTCCAAGTTGTGTTTTTGGGTCTATTTATATGTTTGGGACAAACCCTAAACGTGTAGGAGACTTCTATTCAAACCAGGAAACACTTAAAATCTTCAAAACTAGGATTGGACCAGACCAGGGACCTAGCTTTATGGCTCAAACGCCTGGATAAAGCCAGGCCAGGCCTGGCCTTAAGGCTCAAACGCCCGGCTATAGCTCGGTGCACTCCTCTTCGCCTCTTGAGCGTATTTTCGGCGTTTATGCATCCATTTAGCTCGGCTTCCATCTCCAATTCACCTACACATGAAATAGACTCCACTATGCACATACAAAGTGTATTTTTATCATTAACGCACATAAAATGTAAGGCACATAACGTGTTAAACCATGAATTCTAGCCACACATCACAAAGCAACAATGAAATAAATACACAGTCTATTTGAAAAGTAAATAAACAGAGTTTTATAATCTAAGGCTACCCCGAACAAAGGAGATAGCTACAAGAGGGACGCCGATACATCTTCAAGTCCCGCAATCATCGAGCACAGCAACCGACATCTGCTCGCAATGTGCAGAGTGTAGTAGCAGTACAACCGGCCCCATGTACTGAGTAAGTAACAAACCTAACCTTAGGTTGAAAGCAGTGACGAGCTAACACTAGGTCGGGTCCAATACTAGTATCCTACAACAGTTCACAATAGCATAATACAAGTAATAGAAAGAGTATCTCAGAAGTAAAATGTTCAACTCGCTCACAGTTCCAAAAAATAGGCATTCTTTTCAAATATCTTAGTGAGAACTCAAATCTTTTGCCAAAAGTGTGTAAATACAGGTAAGTTTGAAAACTATGATTTCTCCCAAAATCTTTGCAGCAATAAGTAAGATGTTTCTTTTTCTTTTCAAATAACAAGTATAAAATACCTCTCTGAGCCCACATGTCAATTTGTATAATAAGTCATGGACGACGTGATATTATATAACATGAGGAAAAATGCATCTCTATGCATGTATGTCATGTGTTCATGCAAATGCTTGTATGTCATGTGTCCATGAAAATGCCATGTATCTCAATCCACACATGTTTATACTCGACTGTGCTCACTGGAGTGTTCAGACTCCGGAGGGGCTCCTACAGCCCAAGCGCTGAGCACGGACAACTCACGTGCCATAATATCAATATCTGGATCCGGACGGATAACTCACGTGTTGCACGGACAACTCACGTGCTATAATATCATTACCTGGATCGGCACGGACAACTCATGTGCTGCACAGACAACTCACATGCTACGGTATCAATATCCTCATAACCAGGCCCTAGGCCTTACTCAGTCATCAATCTCTCCAGTCTCACTCACGGGCTCACAATGTCATGAAACTAGCCCAGCAACAAGAATATGATGCATCAACAATTAACAATTGAGACTGAGATATGATATGAATGCATGAACATGATTGAGTACAAGATATCAATGAAGTTTGTGAAATAACAGCAAGAAACAACCACTATGGGTCTCAACAATATCGGCATAAAGTATGATATCTAACATGATTGACAGCTCAATTACTTTATCACATGGTAAAAACACAGATATCGACAAAATAGGACCACTATACAAGGCCATGGGAACCATAGGGTCCCATATCACAAGGTGTACGCCCATACGCCCGTCACCTAGCATGTGTGTCACCTCAATACGAATCATATAACACCTAACTCAGGGTTTCATACCCTCAACACTAAGTTTAGAAGAGTTACTTATCTTAACAACCTAGAAATCCTACATCGGGGTGCTCTTGCCCCTCGACTCGGCCACCAAAATCTCTGAATCTATTCACAACCAGTACGATACCATCAATAAACGCTAATGGAATGAATTCCACAAGAAAACTATCTAATTAGACCAAAATCCCGAAATCGGCTCAAACCCGGCCCCTGGGCCTACGTCTCGAAACCCGACAAAAATTACAAAAATAGAAATCTCATACACTCACGAATCCAACCATACCAAATTTATCAAAATCCGACCTCATTTGGTCCCTCAAATTCCCAAATTAAACTCTCCAATTTTCAAGCCCTAAATTCTCAAATTCCTAGTTCAAATTCCCAATTAGATGATGAATAAGGCCATAGATTCATGAAATTTATACCATTATAGGTTACAATCACTTACCCCAACATTGCTCATTGAAATCCTTCGAAAATCGCCTCTCTCCCGAGCTTCTCAAATCCAAAAATCCAAAAATGAAGAACAAAACCTCGAATTGGGGTTTTCTGCCCAGCAGGTCCGCACCTGCGTTCCAAGCACCACACCTGCGCAATCCACTTAACTCACCAGCTTCCACACCTGCGCCTCTTTCCTCGTACCTGCGCTCAATGCTCCAGCCTTCCCTTTCCGCATCTGCGATCAATATACAGTGCCAGCGACCATCACACTTGCGGCTCCCCATTCGTAGGTGCGGAAAAACACCAGCAGCTCAAAACACCATAAAAATAGCACCTCCAACTCTAGAATTCAATTCGTTAAATCACCTGAAACACACCCGAGGCCCTCGGGACCTCACCAATGATACCAACCAGTCCTATACCAATATACGAACTTAGTTGAACCCTCGGAATACTCAAAACAATACCAAAACACCAAATTAACCTCAAATTCAAGCCTAAGAACTTCTATACTTTCGAAATTCACCAACGATACTGAAACCTACCAAACCACGTTCGAATAACCTCAAATCTTCCACACACGTCAAAAATGACACTACGAACCTACTTCAACTTCCGGAATTTCATTCTGACCCCGATACCTAATTTTCCACTGCCGACTAAAATCGTCAAATTTTCCATTTTTGCCAATTCAAGCCTAATTCTACCACAGAGCTCCAAATTATATTCCAGACGCGCTCCTAAATCCAAAGTCACTTAACGGAGCTAATTGAACCATCAAAATTCACATCCGGGGTCAAATTCTTGAAAATTCAAACTTGGTCAACTCTTTCCACTTAAAGCTCCCACGAAGAACTCAATCTTCCAAATTGATTCTGAATAACCTAAAACCCCAAAACCAACGATTCGCATAAATATAAATACATCATAAGGATCTACTCATGCCCTCAAACTACCGAGTGAAGTGCAAATGCTTAAAACGACCAGTTGGATTGTTACAAATACAATAAGTGACAAACATTCAAACAAGCTTTAAGGGAAAAATGCATGTTCGAAAAAAAAAGAGGAACTTTTTTGGACGACAAAGCAAACTGCAAAGAGAACATACAGGAAGAGAGTTGGGTTTCTAAATTTTTTGTTTGAGGTCTAACAATAGATCGCTGATTGTACTGGCGACCTGCTTATTTTGTATTGGACCGACTTTCAGGTGTCATATTCCCATAAAACTAGAGCAAACTTCATTTGTATCCGGACGGTGGAAACAATTATCATTCGCTATCCATGAATTAAGCCATATAATTTATAGCCCCAAACAAATTATAATGGCTAGCCTAAATTGGTCTTCTAGCACTTGCATAATTCAGAATAGCACGTGCCCATTTATATAGCTTGAATTCATCTTCTTTGTAATACTATATCCCATTTATTTTGTATTTTAATTGAGTTGTTATTTTATTTCTTGTTCCAAGCTATAAGGATAACGTATTTCATATATTTTCCTCTTATTTAAAAGTATATATCCTCGTAGAAAATATGTGACTTGTCCAACATTAATTTTTGTCCTAACCTCATGATATTTGATTTTTTCTTTTGTACGCTAAAGCTAATAAAAATCAAATTTAAGAGCTAAAAAAATTATGTGCTGAAAATATTATGTGTTCTTCACTTTGAATGAGGGCTTTATATACGCAAAGTATTTGTAATTAATTGATTTTCATTGATGCTACCTATGAAGTTTCTGTCTTTTTCGAGTTGATGTGTCACGACCCAAAATTTATTAAATGTCGTGATGGCGCCGGACACCGCTGTCAGGTAAGCAATGGCTTTTTACTTAATTTGGTTCTTTTTTCTTTTTTTTGAAATCATACTTTTCTCCTCATAAATAGTAAAATATTGAATTTACAGAATAAATAATAATATCTTTAACAATTAATACATGACAACCCGTAATCATCCAAAAATCCGGTGTCATAAGTGCACGATCATCAGCTAAGAATATAAATAAAGTACAACATATGTCTGAAATACAAATTGGACAGGAGAAATACAATACTCTAAAGGAGATTCTGCTGGCTGCGGGTCGTAATATGGAATGCAGCTCGCCTAAGCCTCTACTCTTACAAGGCTGCTAATCATAAATACACCTGCGTGAAAACGTGCAGCAAGTGTAATATGAGTACGTAAATCTACGCGTACCCAGTAAGTATCTCACCTAACCTCGAAGAAATAGTGATGAGGGGTCGACTCCGACACTCACTATGGGCTAACAATATAGTACCAATATTTTAATTAAACACGAATTATATAAAACAACGGGAGGCTCAATAATCAATAAGTAAGTAAACATTTCTTTTATTATTTAGGAAATCTCCATCTCTTGTTTCGTCATTTAACAATGTATATCTCAAGCCTATGAAGCAATAGCAAATATTATGAACTCCAAAGATTTATCATGCGCAAACAAAGTTGAGGTCGTACGACCCGTTCCAACATATAAATATAAATTGTGCACTGTCGAGGGTCGAACGGCTCGAACCATAGATGCATTTATTTAATTTGCCAAGGTGTTCGGCCCGCTCCACGAAAGAAAAACACATTCAAACAGTCAAATCAAGAATTCATTAAGGAGTTATCCAAGTAAATGCCAATTCTCATTTAATGGCCAAGAAAATAAAGTTTAATCTTTTAAAAATTTCTTTACCAAGTTCGATATGATTTAAGAAATTTAAATTAACAATAAGGTTGCAAACATCTTAAGTATAACATGATTTGGGTCCTAGACTACCCGAACTTAAGCATAATAGTAGCTACGCACGGACTCTCGTCATCTCGTGCGTACGTGGCCCCCAAACAATAATAGCACATATTAGCTTAATTCACTTATGAGGTTTATTCCCTCTTACAAGGTTAGAAAAGAGATTTACCTCGCTCCGAAGTCCTAAAACCGGCTCCAACACCTTTCTAGCAACTCGAACCGATGCCTATCGCTCCAAAACTAGTCAATAAATGTGAAAATCCATAAATATATACTCTAATACTCATTATAATCCAATTTACAACAATTTTCAACTCCGTTCAGAAAGTCGATAAAAATCACCCCGGGCCCACGTGCCCGAATTCCGAAAATTATTGAAAATAAACTTTACCCATAACCTCACTAGCTCAAATATAAAATTTATTCTCAATTCCATGCCCAGATTCGTGGTCAAAATCCAAAAATACCAAATTCTATGTTTTCTACCAAAACCCCCCACAATTTCTACAAATTTCCATGTTTAAATCGTTATACAACCCCATGTATTTAACTTATAATAAGTGGGAATCACTTACCTTGTGTTTCTTGATGAAAATCTCCCCTTGAATCTCTCCAAAGTCTCTCCAACCAAATGAAAAATGGGCCAAGTCCCGTTTATAAAATACTCATCTGCCCAGCGACCCTTCGCATCTGCAGCTCCTTGGCCGCTCCTGCGCGTCCGCTTCTGCGACACTTCGTCTGCACCTGCAGCTCTTGTCGCTTCTGCGGCTTCTGAACTCGAACCTGAGCCATCGCAGGTGTGTAACCCTTTCCTCTTATGCGGTTCTAAGCAGCCTTGGCCCCCTTCCGCTCCTACGAGCATTCTCCGCACCTGCAGCCCTCTTCACGCAGGTGCGGTTACACCAGATGTCCAGTTGCTTCAGCTCTTCCTCAATTTTCAAATTCGATCCGTTAACTAGCCGGAATCCACCCAAGGCCCCGTCCAATCACACCAACCAGTTCCAAAACATAACGCGGACCTTCTCAAGGCGTCAAATCACATCAAACAACGCCCAAATCATGAATCATACCCCAATTCAAGCTTTGTGAACTTCAGAGTTTTTCATTCGATGTCAGAACCTATTAAATCACGTCCGATTGACCTCAAATTTTGCACACAATTAATATTCGACACTAGTAACCTACTTCAACTTCCAAAATCGGAATCCGACCCTGATAACTAAAAGTCCACTTTCGGTCAAATTTCTCAAAAACCTTCAAATTTCTGACTTTCGCCAAATGACCCTGAAATGACCTACGGACTTCCAAATCCATGTCCGGATGCGCTCTCAATACCAGAATCACCATACGGATCTATACCCTGACTCGGAATCCCAAATGGACATCGATAACATTGAAATGCACTTCAACCCAAATTTATGAAATTCTTCCAACATGATAACATCCACAATAGGCGTCGAAACGCTCCTGGTTCATCCAAAACCAGATCCGAATATATGCTCAAGTCCAAAATCATCACACGAACCTGTTGGAACCTTCAATTCCCAATTCCGAGGTCGTTTACTCAAAAACTTGACCATAGTCAATTTTTCCAACTTAAAGTTTACGAAATGAGAACTTTCTTTCCAAATCAACTCTGAACTTCCGAAATCCCAATTCCAACCATACGTACAAGTCTTAATCTGAAGTGAAGATACTCATGACCTCAAACCGTCGAACGACGTGCTAGAGCTCAAAACGACCGGTCGAGTCGTTACATTCTCTCCCACTTAAACATACGTTCGTCCTCGAACGTGCTAAGAACTGATCTAGAGTTGTCTAAAATCATTGATTAACACCTCGTGCACCTACCCGTGCTACCACAACCCAGTTGAGCACATTAGCTCGAGCAAACCTGAAAATCCTCCCTTTATCTAGTCAAATAAGGCTTAGAACCAAAATTCTAACATCCGAAATTCTCTACCAGGTCTGTTTCCAACATACGAGCACCGAATTCATCACTACATGATGTACTAATACATGATTGTATACTCTTTCCGAATTCACACCATGCACCGCATTATTCACATGACCATAATGACATCCCCTACATAATAGCCGGAATCCCAAGAATCTGACGCCCACAACACACCTCATGAAGCATATAAGTCCCGTTTCAACTCTCGTAATACTACCACGAAATAAGAGATTTGTAGAAACTCGAAACCACCTGCCGAATCACAATTTATGGAGTCCCTCCTCCCGACATGAACCATTACCTCGTTCTAGATTGAATATCGATATTTAATCTTTAATGTGCCTCATATAAAACTAACCGCACCGATCCCATGTCCAATAATCTCTTCTCACCCAGCACAAGCTTCCTAGGAAATAAGCCACCTCAGACACTTCCACAAGTCTCATATAATGCCACAATGTGCCAACAACTCGAATGCAATACATAAGGGAATGAACTCTGGGAAGAACTACTCAACTCACGTAACTAATTTAAACAACTGATAAGATACTATGAACCTTACCCAGAAATGAGAAGCAAAACACACAATAGTAGATATGGGAAACTGTACTCAACATCACACTGTTGCGTGCTGCAACCCGATCTACACATGCTACCGTTGCAGCGTGCAACCCGATCCAACCATGATACCCGTGGCGTCGTGCCACCCGATCAAACAATATACCCGTGGTGGCGTGCCACCCGATCCACACATAATAATCTATAAGGAAATACTTACCGAGCAAAAATGCTCATACCTGCGAAATACCCGAATATCAACCACAATCACGCTAAGTGCATAATACAAATCCTGGGGAGACAGATAGCGTCATACGCTATGAAACTCAAGTACAACCAAGGTGCATTAGATGACCTGTACCTTGAGAGCCATCCTGCTCTCACAACACCACAAATTATTCGGGATCTCAATACGAGTGCAAATAACCAAACCGCCTCACAACCCACATGGCACAATACAATATTACATGAAATAGCCAACAACGAAATAATATCCACGTACCACATTGGGCCAATAAACTTTTAGGGATCCACAATGATCCTTTTTTCCCATGACACACAAGAACAACCGTCAATTTCGGAACAAACTTCCACAGTCCACGACCAAATGAACCGAGTGCCCTTCAGGCATAAATTCTCACATTAACGATAGTACCACAATCTTCATCCTTGGTTTCAATCTTTAATCAATTAGGTGACTACATGCCACACTTATATAACCCCTCTGTGGGATATGCTCCCACGACCTTCCCCACCAGGTAATAAGTCTGCACATCCATACTACCAGCCATACTAATGCAAGGATCCGCCAATCATAACACAAAGCCTCTTTTACAAGACATTGATCTCAGGTGACGCTAAAGACAATACCAACTTACTCTAACATCTGAGTCTCTTCCTGCTCATCCAAGCTCGTAACATTCTTGTCTACACCGTGTCGCGACCTTGATCCTCCACTTCCAATTCCCATGTTGTTCAATGCATCTAACATGCCAATACGTGAGAACACAAGAATTCCATCATAACTCCTAACCACTAATAGAATAAACATTCCAGCATACAAAAACCTTTCACTTAACTCGTTTTAGGAGAACCATTGCAATACGTGGCTGAATTCCTATGACTGCAGAAAATACAAACCTCGAGCTGTGTTCTAACCTTAATTCTTTCGGTATCCATCTACACATAACAATCCATAATACTCGAATGCCTCCATACAAAATACATTAGGGCAGCCGTCAATCCTTGCGCGTACCGCCACAAATAATACGTATAACTTAATACGCTGAAAGAACTGATCATTGCCACCATCATGCCAATTCGACCATCACTAACCGATCCGACCTCTTCTAATTTTACTCTGGACTTGCCTTAGGAATATTAGTAGTTCTTTTCAAACATAACGACTCAAATCCGCACTCATCCTGAGTGACCTTATTTCACGAGACCACGCTGTCCCAAAACACACGAACCATCTCATACCCTCCTTGTACGACACTCGCATCTTCAATTGTACACTCATTCTGATCAATCCCTCCACAGATCTGAAGTCAGATTCACCCATTCCTCCAATGCTACACTGCAGACCACACATAACATGGAACACGCCAAACCCCTTTCATAACCCATTCCAAAATCTCGATATTTGATCACACTACTGACTCGAAATCTTTAGGCACTGCACTTAAACTTTAAATCCGCTAGGACCGTTGATGAGAGTCGCCCACTCTGACTCGGTCCCGAATATAACCAAACTCCAAGGCCCTACTAGCACCTAAACACCCTCTCAAAGAAGTACCTGGATGAATCGCCTTCCTTATAACTCACCTCTCCACGAAGCATAAATCCTAAGTCTTCCCAAAGCCTGAACATGAACCGATAAGGCCAATTACAACACACATTCCTCAAATCCTTTGCTCAAATTACCACTGATGTTCTCTTTCCTTAGTCATAATAACCTATCAATATGCCGATAATCAGAAACCTCACAAGTAGATAGCCAAACGATCTAATTGTGGGAGGTAGGGCTCTCCCACTTGGCTTGAAGTTACTATTGCATAACTCTGGAACCCACAAAGATTCCTTATCCCCCATTGACATTATTGCTCACAATCAACCCGCCAAATTTCTCGAAACCTTTCTGTTAAACACTTCATGAACACTCTGAATAACTAGCCACATGCACATATTCGACCTCTTCCTGGGTAGTCAGTAGGAGTTCTTCGTAGGAGCTTCATCAACACCACGCAACTGCTAACCTACTCACAGGATATAACCCACCTATGGAAACTTCATGCCGACATCATCCAACGACACTGCACTAGGTACAATTACTACGAAATCAGTAACCCATCCTGAGCCCATGCTCATCCACCAGTTGTACAAGTCCGTTCACCTCTCGTGGACATCAATTAAAGGTGAGACAATACATTCCAATATAAAGTCATGTTGTAGCCTTCTTCATATCAAGCAGCTCCGCGCTGTCGTATCCTATCTTCCTCTATATAATAGCCAATATTTCAAATTAAGTCTGTAGACCTAGTCACTGTCCACTACGAATCCCGAATCACTCTAAACTTTTCCCAAGGTGTGTAGTCATCCTTCCACAGATGCTACTCTGCCACTCTCCCACTTTGGTCAAACTTTCTCCTTTAAGCTACTGCTCGACTCATGTTTCTCACACTTGGCCTTCTAGAAGTTTATCTACCGTAAGACACCTCCCGCATGTCCTTCCTCATCCTTTGCTGCCCGATTGTTGCCTTAAGTAAAAATCCATCTTTGAAGCACTTGAACCAATAAATTGCTTCCAACTTTAAACCCCTCCAAAAATCATCTTCCTCGAGCCATCAACATTAGAAATACCCATTTGAATTCTGAAATAGCTACACTCCACTATCTCTGACAACAGCTTCTCCGGCACCATCTCATATTGCTTTGCCCCGAAGGAAAATTGATGAAGACCATGACACCGATGAACCTTAACGCGTTCAACAAGGACGACAACACCACATCACAGATAAATATTCCATCACGCTCGAAAATGCCAAGTCTCGTTACTCCATCGACCCCAAATCAGAACACTCGTAGTCCAATTACCTTCCCTTTGTCAGAAATAAAATACTGAATCTCTGAATCATGTACTGAGTAAACCTCATTCCAAGTCATTCACTGCTTCGACGCATAAACAAGAATCCCACCATTACGCTAACACGGTGCGATAGCAATGCACGAAGGCATTTAAATACGCAGGAAGAAACATCATGTACCACATCGGTAGTGCCATTTAAATTCCTCGATTCCTAATTTATAACAAGCGCTTCACGCCGCATATGATTGAGTAGGAAGGAAATGAAGGCATAAGCCTCAAAGAAATCAAATCGCGCGATGAGGAATCAAGAAGGGAAGTGCTCCTAATAGCCTAGTATCCTCTCGAAGATAAGTACAGACGTCTCCATACCGATCTGCAAGACTCTACTAGACTTGCTCATGACTCGTGAGACCTAAGTGAACCTAGTGCTCTGATACCATGTTGTCGCGAACACCGCTGTCAAGCAAGCCAACACGAATTACTTAATTTGGTTCTTATTTTTTTTATATTTTTGAAATCATACTTTTCTCCTCATAAATAGTAAAAGATGGAATTTTACAGAATAAATAATAATATCTTTAACAATTTTAATACATGACAACCCGTAATCACCCAAACATCCGGCGTCACAAGTGCATGAGCATCAACTAAGAATATAAAATAAAGTACAACATCTATCCGGAATACAAATTAGACAGGAGAAATACAATACTCTGAAGGAGATTCTGATGGCTGTGGGTCGTAATATGGAGTGCAACTCGCCTAAGTCTCTGTATGCATACACGTCTCTACTCTTACAAGGCCGCTAATCATAAATGCACCTACACAAAAATGTGAAGAAATTTAGTATGAGTACGTAAATCAACGCGTATCGAGTAAGTATCCCGCCTAACCTCGAAGAAGTAGTGACGAGGAGTCGACTCCGACACTCACTATGGGCTAACAATATAGTACCGATATTTTAATTAAACGCGAATTATATAAAACAACGGGAGGCTCAATAATCAATAAGTAAGTAAGCATTTCTTTTATTATTTAGGAAATCTCCATCTCTGGTTTTGTCATTTAACAATGTATATCTCAAGCCAATGAAGCAATAGCAAATATTATGAATTCCAAAGATTTATCATGCACAAACAATATTGAGGTCGTACGGCCTGTTCCAACATATAAATATAAACTGTGCACTGTCAATAGTCGAACGGCGTGAACCATAGATGCATCTATTTAATCTGCCGGGGCGTTCGGCTCGCTCCACGAAAGAAAAACACATTCAAATAGTCAAATCAAGAATTCATTAAGGAGTAATTATCCAAGGAAATGCCAATTCTCATTTAATGGTCAAGAAAACGAAGTTTAACCTTTTTAAAATTTCATTACCAAGTTCGATATGATTTAAGCAATTTAAATTAACAATAAGGTTGCAAATATCGCAAGTAAAGCATGATTTGGGTCCTTAACTACCCGGACTTAAGCATAATAGTAGCTATGCACGGGCTCTCGTCACCTCGTGCGTACGTAGCCCCCAAAAATAATAGCGCATATCAACTTAATTCACCTATGGAGTTAATTCCCTCTTACGAGGTTAGAAAAGAGACTTACCTCGCTCCGAAGTCCCAAAACCGGTTCCAACACCTTTCTAGCAACTCGAACCGATGCCTATCGCTCCAACACTAGTCAATAAATGTGAAAATCCATAAATATATACTCTAATACTCATTATAATCCATTTTACAACAATTTCTAACTCCGTTCGGAAAGTCCATAAAAATCACCCCCGGTCAAACGTGCCAGGATTCCAAAATTTTTTGAAGATAAACTTTATCCATAACCTCACGAGATCAAATATAAAATTTATTCTCAATTCCATGCCCAAACTTTTGGTCAAAATCCAAATATATCAAATTCTAGATTTTCTACCAAAACCCCCCACAATTTCTACAACTTTTCATGTTTAAATTCGTATACAACCCATGTATTTAACTTATAATGAGTGGGAATAACTTACCTTGTGTTGGTTGATGAAAATTTCCCCTTGAATCTCTCCAAAGTCGCTCCAACCAAATGAAAAGTGGAAGAAAAATAGGCCAAGTTCCATTTATAAAATTCTCCCCTGCCCAGTGACCCCTCGCATCTGCAGCTCCTTGGCCACTCCTGCGCGCTCGCTTCTGCGGCTACTGACCTCGCACCTACGCCATCGCAGGTGCGCAACCCTTTCAGCTCCTGCGGTTCTCAGCAGGCTTGGCCCCTTTCTGCTCCTGCGAGCATTCTCCACACCTGCGGGCTCGCACCTGTGGCCGTCTTCACGCAGGTGCGGTTACACCAGATGCTCATCTGCTTCATCTCTTCCTCAATTTCCAAATTCGATTCGTTAACCACCCAGAATCCACCCGAGGCCCCGTCCAATCACACTAACTAGTTCCAAAACATAACGCGGACCTACTCGAGGCCTCAAATCACATCAAACAACGCCGAAATCATGAATCATACCTCAATTCAAGCTTTGTGAACTTTAGAACTTCCGACTTCTTCATTCGATGTCGGAACCTATCAAATCACGTCTGATTAACCTCAAATTATGCACACAATTCATATTTGACACTACGAACCTACTTCAACTTCCGAAATCGGAATCCGACCCCGATATCAAAAAGACCATTTCTGGGCAAACTTCTCAAAAACCTTCAAATTTCTGACTTTCGCCAAATGACCCTGAAATGACCTATGAATTTCCAAATCCACGTTCGGGCATGCTCCCAATACTAGAATCACCATACGGATCTATTCCCTAACTCGAAATCCTAAACGGACACCGATAACATTGAAATGCACTTCAACCCAAATTAATGATATTCTTCCAAAATGTTAACTTCCACAATAGGCGTCGAAACGCTCCCGGATTATCCAAAACCTGATTCGGACATACACCCTAGTCTAAAATTATCATATGAACCTGTTGGAACCTTCAAATCCCGATCCAAGGTCGTTTATTTAAAAATCCAACCATAGTCAATTCTTCCAACTTAAAACTTCCGAAATGAGAACTTTCTTTCCAAATCAACTCTGAACTTCCGAAATTCCAATTCCGACCATGCGTACAAGTATTAATACCTGTAATGAAGCTACTCATGGCCCCAAACCGCCGAACAACGCGCTAGAGCTCAAAACGATCGGTCGGGTCGTACATGATAGTTAAGGACTCAAAGCATCATGTATTGTAGACCAGAATAACAAGGGAAAATACTTTATACTCTCGGTGTTTTATTTAACTATTTTAACACGAAATTAATAAAGAAATAAGTATATTCAAAACTTATAGTCTTAAATATGCCATGAGTTTTTTTTTTTTTTTTTTTTTTTTTTTTTTTTTTTTTTTGGATAATAGCGTTTGGGATACATTTAGGAAACATTGTAAAATGCATGATACACATTATATATACAAAATATATACATCGCATAACAATCTATACAAATTGGATACACAAAAGCTCTTGGGATACATTATGGATACATCAAGATGCACGATATACTTTATGTACAAATTTTATGCAGTGTATACTAAATAGATTGTCACATACAAAAAATATACTAAAACAAACTGTCACTATGTAATTTATATACAATAGATTGTCACTATACAAAATAGACTGTCAGTATACAAAAAATGAGTGTGCGCTTGTATATGGAGATGAAAAAAATTTGAATATCACTGAATATACATTATGCATTAGATTGAAATATATACAAAACATACTATCACTATACAAAAAATATAGTGAATATACTGTCATTATATAAAATATATACAAAATGGACTGTCACTATACAAAAAAGATACAAAATAGACTGTCATTGTATAATTTATATACAATAGACTGTCACTATACAAAAAATATACTAAATAGATAAAAAAAAAAAAAATCCGGGCTATTAGATGTAATATATTTGGGACGGAGGGACATTTCGTGTCAATGAAAAAAATACGGGTTATTAAAATTTTTAGGGGCTATGAAAGGTCATTTTCTCGTAAAAGTTTCTTATTTAGGGACCCAAGAGACTGTGATCCGGCCTTTTAACTTTTTATTGGGAAAACTACAGCTCCGAAGATAATAGCCGGCAAATATAATTTTATATATATATATATATATATATATATATTAACTAGAGAATATACTTATTTTTAAATTATTAAAATTTTAAAAAGTAAATACTCCAAATATAGAAGTTACGTGTAGTTTGAGAGAAGGATTCACTTTTAGTTATTTCAATTTATTTATATTTATATTAGGTTGGGTCATTCCTATTTTAATTTGGTTATTATTTGTTAGGCTGAATAAAAAAATGCTATGGAAAAGTTGTATTTT
>ML395435.1:0-19025 GCA_005239525.1 Nicotiana knightiana | reverse complement strand
GGGCCTTTTTTTTTTTTTTTTTTTTTTTTTTTTGTGAGTTACTAGCAGCTTTTATGATTTTTATGTGAGAAAGCATAATTCTATGACTTGATAAAGAAAATTATAATTATATGACCATTTATGAAATTTACCCTTCACAATCACGAGCCTTCCCTCTTTCCACACACACTATATGACGAAAGTCCTTTATGTAAAAAAAAGCTGTCAATCGCTAAAATGCAAGTGTGGCGTTTGGTGTCATTTTCTTTCAAGAAATTCCCTAAATAGAGAATTCAGAGTATGAAAATAACATACATTAAATTGGTTAAACTCTGTGGTGGAGCGTCAACATATGAAAAACATGGTTGCATCATTAATTTGAAAAATGCATAGACTTCACTATACAAAATAGGTTGTCTTTATACAAAAAAATATACTAAATAGGTTTCACTATATAATTTATTTATAATAGACTCTTACTATACTAAATAGACTGTCACTATACAAAAAATATACAAAATAGATTATTAATGTAGAAAATATATACAAAAAAGATTGTCATTATACAAAAAATGTACAAAATAGACTATTAATGTACAAAATATATACAAAATAGACTGTCATTATACAAAAAATATACAAAATAGACTGTCACTATACAAAATATATACTAAATGGATTGTCACTATACAAATATATAAAATATACTGTCACTATACAAAATATATACAAAATAGATCGTCACTATAAAAAATTATATAAAATAGATTGTCACTGTACAATTTATATACAACACTGTCACTATATAAAAAAATATACTAAATAGACTGTCACTAGATAAAATATATAGAAAATAGATTGTCACTATATGAAATATATAAAATAGATATTTTGGGCTATTAGATGTAATATGTTTATGATGGAGAATATTTCGTATCAATGGGAAAAAATATGTGATATTAAAATTTTAAGGAGATATAGAGTGTCATTTTCTCAAAACTAAAAGAAATAGTTAAAAACAAGTTGTTAGACCTTTACTCAAATTTTTCTTCTTTTACGCTTTATTTTATATTACTCTTATCTTTTAGAATACTTGAAAAAGTTTTATTCTGTGTCTCATATTACACATCATGCTTGTATGAGACATTCCTTGCTTGACACTTGGGCTGGTATGTTCCGCTTTCACCATTAAGCTCTCTCTTTTTTTACTGTCTCTATTCCTTCCAAATATTTTTTTTTTTTTAAAAAGTACTTCTTCCTCACTCACGTACTTCGTTCTTGAAATTTTATTAAATTAGTTTTTCTTAGGATAGAGTTCAGATGGTCTCTTTTTAGGAATGTAGATTATCTTTTTCCTTAGGATTTTTGGTAATGTAATTTTAAAGAGAAGAGCGGCAGCATCGATTATAAAAGAGAAATAAGAGCAATGTCGTTCGTCTTCTCCGGCTAAACCGGCCGGAAAAATGTCTCTGTCAAACCCCTCTTTCCGGTGCTATTTCATCTCTTATAAACAAAAATATTGTAACGGCCCGGTCCGTCGTTACGTAAAATCTGCATTATAATTGTTGTTATCGACTCGTCATAGGTTGGTTATTCTGTTATTGATGTGTTAGGGTCGATAGGCTTGAAATTGAAGGGTTGTAGTGAGAGTTCAGTCATGTAGCCTTTAGAGATAGCCTTGTAATGGGAAAAGTCAACTGACAGTTGACTTATTGGGAAACGACCTCGAAATGCGGATTTTATGGTTCGGATAGCTTTGTTAGGCGATTTGGGACTTAGGAGTGTGTTCGGAATATTTTTGTGATGTCCGGTGTAGAATTAGGCTTGAATTGGCGAAAGTTAGTTTTTGGCGATTTTCGGTTGGCAGTGAAAAATAGGCAATCGGGGTCGGAATGGAATTCCGGAAGTTGGAACAGGTTCATAATGTCATTTTGGATATGTCTGCAAAATCAATCAGAGTTGTTTTGGATAGTTTCAGCATCGTTGGAGGATTTTAGAAATTTCAAAGTTCTTAGGCTTGAATTTGGTGTTTTGATGTTATTTTTAGTGTTTCGGGAGTGCAACTAAGTTTGATTAATTATATATGAGGTGTTGGTATATTTGATTGGTGTCCCGAGGGGCTCGGGATGGTTTTGAGTGGTTAACAGGAGTTTGAAGCATAATTGATGTTGTTGAAGTTGCTGGTGCTGGTGTTTTCGACCGCAGGTGCGGTTCCGCAGGAGCGGACGTGGCACCGCAGGTGCGGAAGATTGGCTAAGTGAGAGGACTTCCGCAGGTGCGAGGTAATTGTTGCACCTGCGAGGCCGCATGTGCGGGAGGTCGATCGCAGGTGCGGAAGTTAGGGTCCTTGAAATTTTTCACAGGTGCGCACCTGGGATCAGCAGGTGCGGTTCCGCAGGTGCGAGTAAGTGGTCGCAGGTGCGGACCCACTGGACAGAAAGTTTAAAAATGTGCCTTCGTGAATTTTATCCATTTTCTCAATATTTCATCCGGGTTTGAAGCTTTTGGAAGGGTTTTGAAGAGGGGATTCGATAGTTCTTCACCAAGGTAAGATTTTTGGACTCTAAACTCGTTTATATGGGATTAAAGGTCGGATTTATGGTGGAAATTAGGGAAAAATCAGTGTAAATTGGGTAATTAGGGCTTGGGATTAAGAGTCTTTAAAATGGAGATTTGAGGGGTCATTTGGACTCCGAATTTAGTGTTATTTATATGTACGGGCTCGTGAGATGATGAAGAACAGTTCTGTATAAAAATTTCTGAGTTTTGGGACGTGGGCTCGGGGGTCGGGTTTGACCAATTTCGAAATTTTTGTGTATTTTTAATACATTTCGATTGGGATTAGTTCCTTAGCATAATATAATGATATACATCTGATTGTTGGTAGATTTGGAGCACTCGGAGGCTGAATTTAGAGGCAATGGCACTGCGGAGTAGTGTATTAGCCGGTTTTGAGGTAAGTAACTCTTCCAAACTTGGAATTCAAGGTTCAAACCCCAAACTATTTCATATTTGATGTTAATTTAGGTGACGGGCATGCGGGCGTACACCAAATATTAGTAGTCTGGCTCATCCCATGGCACTGTCTAATGGTTATCTCAAGTTGATATTTATACTGTGAAGGTGGAATTTACCTTGAACACAATAGAAATCATGCTAAGTATAAATGTTAAGGCTTCATGCCGATATGTTCAGACCGGAACGATCGATTATTGCTGTCTCTATCTGTGATTATTGTTTTCATGTACTCAGTCCTGTTATAGTATATGCTTCATGCCTCAGTCTCGTAAGTTGCTAGTTTATTCTATATTATCATTGGTTTGGGCATATTTTTCATATGTTAGAGCATTGTGAGTGAGACTGGAAGGTATTGACTTAGTAAGGCTTGGAGCATGGTTTTGAGACAGTTATGAGGTCGAACTACACACCGCACCGATCCTGGAATCATGCTTTCGTTGGCTTGATATAGCGCTTGGGCTGAAAGGAGCCCCTCCGGAGTCTTTACACCCCCAGTGAGCGCACATATATTGAGGGATGGATTTCCCTGGACATGGATTTGTCCGAGCATTATGTTCCAGAGATGGATCTTCTCCGTGGAGATGGATCGGCCGTTTTCCTCAGTACTTGGTGACTGTGTCACTTGTGTTTATGTAATATCCGGGATGGACTTCCCTAGGCCGGGAGGCCGTATTCTAGTACTGAGTGGGCCACCTTTTGAGAGCTTGATTAATGAGTACACATCATTCTTGATTCTATATGAATTCATGCTAGTATGCAGAGTTACATACATATATTGATGCATCGTGTTTATTTTCGGATATATTACTGTCATGTCTAAGTTATATACTGTTGTTTGAATTATCGGAGGTTTAGTCCGTCACTACCTCTCAGCCCGTAGTTTGGTTTCGTTACTACTGAGTTGGTGTACTTACGTTACCCCCTGCACCTTGTGTGCAGATCCAGGTACAGCGAAATTCAGCTCGGGTCAGTGAGTAGCAGCAGTTTCATCAGAGTTGACGAGGTAGCAGCTGGCGACCGTGATCTCATCTTCTCTTTCCTTTCTACCTGTCGTATTTATTTTCAGACTATGTTAGTCATTTCTTTTGGTTGTATTAAGTACTAGCAGCTCATGACTGTGTGACACTAGATCCGGGATTAGTAGGATTTGGATTTTGAATTTCATAAACTGGTTTCCCAAAAATGTGATTATTATTATTATTATTGATTTCAGACTTGTTAAAAAGGATATTATGTTGGTAATTGCAATTTAGTTAGAATAAATGGGTGGCTTGCCTGGTTCCATGACAGGCGCCATCACGACTCCAAAAATGGGTCGTAACAAGTTAGTATCAGAGCGCTAGGTTAAATAGGTCTCACCAGTCATGAGCAGGTTTAGTAGAGTCTTGCGGATCGGTACAGAGACGTCTGTACTTATCTTCGAGAGGCTACAGAACCCTTAGGAAAGTCCCACATCTTTGAATTCTATCATGCGACTTTGTTGAACACTGAAACTAAACTTCTGTTGTTTTCATTCTCTCACAGATGGTGAGGACTCATGCTACTGATAGTGGTGACGAGATTCCAGCAGGACCAGCCCGAGGTCGCGACCCTGGCAGAGGGAGGGGTGCAACTCGCACAGCAGCCGGGGCAACACCTGTGGACCCTCCCATTGCCCAGGAGCAGGTCCCCGCAGCTGAGATTCCAGCAGGGCAGACTCAGGCACCAGCAGTGCCCATTGTGATTCCGTGTCTTCAGGAGACCCTAGCCCAGATTTTGACGGTGTGCACCAGCTTGGCACAGGTCGTCGCTATGTCCACTACTGCTACTATTTCTCAGGTCGGGGGAGGCATCCATACTCCAGCTGCCCGGACACCTAAGCAGGTCACCTAGGGACTTCAGACACTTGGGGCAGCCCCAATACAGCAGATTGCTCCGGTACAGGATTATGTGGTCCCAGCTTTAGCTGATGATGAGCAGCGTAGGTTGGAGAGATTCAGCAGACTCCAGCCTCCGACCTTTAGTGGCACAGAGGGCGAGGATGCCCAGGCCTTCTTGGACAAGTGTCAGATGATACTACGTACTGCAGGGATATTAGAGGCCAGTGGGGTTCCATTCACTACATTCCAGTTTTTAGGAGCTGCACTTGCTTGGTGGGAGGCCTATGAGAGGCGTAGACTCGTTGATGCATCGCCCCTTACATGGCACCAGTTCTCCATTTTCTTTCTGGAGAAGTATATACCACAGTCTCACAGAGAGGAGCTGCGCAGAGAGTTCGAGCAGTTGCGTCAGGGAGACATGACTGTGACGCATTATGAGATGAGGTTCTTTGAGTTAGCCCGTCATGCCATCTGGCTAGTTCCCACAGACAGAGAGAGGATTCGGAGATTTGTTGATAGTCTCGCTTATCAGCTACGGATTTTACTGAACAAGGAGAGGGTATCTGGTGCTTCTTTTGAGGAGGTAGTTGACATAGCCAGGGAGATTGAGTCAGTGCGCCGCCATGAGCGTGTTGAGAGAGAGGCCAAGAGGCCTCGAGGTTCTGGTAGTTATAGTGGTGATCGCTCAGGAGGTCAATCTCGGCACAGCAGAGGCAGACCATTCAGGCCTCCTCCGCCAGCTCGTCTAGCTTACAGTGGTGTTTCATCAGGACACGGTCCTCGTAGCTTTCATGCGGACCACTCCTCATTTAGTGCAGTTCCAGCCCAGAGCTCGTCCCGGCCACCATCAGTTCAGGGTTCCTCAGCACATGGTTCTTCTAGTAGCTACCCTGGTCCTAGGGATTCCCTCCAGTCCCCATCGCCAATTTCTGGTAGAGGTTGTTTCGAGTGTGGGGACTCGAGTCACATCAAGAGGTATTGTCCCCGCCTTTCTGGTAGTTCATTTCAGCACAGGAGCCAGCCTCCAGCTTCAGCACCAGTTTCTACACCACCCGCTCAGGCAGCTAGGGGTGGAGGTCAATCAGTCAGAGGCCGCTCCAGAGGGGTAGGTCGGTCAGGTGGAGGGCAGGCCCGTTTCTATGCACTTCCGGGCAGACCAGATGCCATAGCTTCAGATGCAGTGATTACAGGTATTATCTCAGTCTGTCACCGGGATGCTGCAGTATTATTTGATCCTGGTTCTACGTATTCATATGTTTCTTCATACTTTGCACATTTCTTGGATACGCCCCGTGAGTCTTTTTTTTCAGCTGTTCATGTGTCGACTCCGGCGGGGGATACTATTGTGGTAGACCGGGTGTACCGGTCTTGTATTATATCTATTGGGGGTCAGGAGACCCGGGCAGATCTATTATTGCTTAGCATGGTTGACTTCGATGTTATTTTGGGCATGGATTGGCTATCTCCATGCCATGCGGTTCTCGACTGTCACACCAAGACCATGACCTTAGCGATGCCTAGATTGCTGAGGATTGAGTGGAGAGGTTCAGTGGAGTACGTGCCTAGCAGGGTGATTTCCTTTCTGAAGGCTCAACGTATGATTGGAAAGGGGTGTGAGTCTTATCTGGCCTTTGTGAGGGATGTTAGTTGTGATACTCCTTCCATCGATTCTGTTCCTGTGGTCCGTGAGTTCCCGGACGTTTTCCCAGCAGACCTGCCAGGCATGTCACCTGCCAGGGACATTGATTTTGGTATTGACTTATTGCCAGATACCCAGCCTATTTCTATTCCCCCTTACCGCATGGCCCCAGCAGAGTTGAAGGAATTGAAGGAACACCTTCAGGAACTCCTAGATAAGGGGTTCATTCGGCCTTGTGTGTCGCCTTGGGGTGCACTGGTGTTGTTCGTAAAGAAGAAGGATGGATCCATGCGTATATGCATTGACTATAGGCAGCTGAACAAGGTTACGGTGAAGAACCGGTATCCTTTGCCCCGTATTGATGACTTATTTGATCAGCTTCAGGGAGCTAGGGTGTTCTCCAAGATCGACTTGAGGTCTGGGTACCATCAGCTGAAGATTCGGGATTCTGATATTCCGAAGACTGCTTTTAGGACCAGATATGGCCACTATGAGTTTCTGGTTATGTCTTTTGGGTTGACCAATGCCCCAGTCACGTTCATGCATTTGATGAACAACGTGTTTCAGCCTTACCTTGATTCATTCGTTATTGCGTTCATAGATGACACCCTGGTGTACTCTCGTAGCCAGGAGAAGCACGCTCAGCATTTGAGGGTTGTGTTGCAGAGATTGAGGGAGGAGAAGCTTTATGCAAAGTTCTCCAAATGTGAGTTTTGGCTTGGTTCGGTAGCTTTCTTGGGTCACGTAGTGTCTAGTGAGGGTATTCAGGTGGACCCGAAGAAGATAGAGGCGGTGCAGAGTTGGCCCACACCGTCCTCAGAAACGGAGATTAGGAGTTTCCTGGGTTCGGCAGGTTATTACCGTCGCTTTGTGGAGGGATTTTCTTCTATTGCTTCACCTTTGACCAGATTGACCCAGAAGGGTGCTCCATTCAGATGGTCCNGTATTGGTATTGCCTACAGGTTCGGGTTCTTACACAGTCTATTGTGATGCTTCTAGAGTTGGATTGGGAGCGGTTTTGATGCAGGACGGTAGGGTGATTGCCTACACGTCCAGACAGTTGAAGGTGCACGAGAAGAATTATCCAGTGCACGATCTTGAGTTAGCTTCCATCGTTCATGCCTTAAAATTTTGGTGGCATTACTTGTATGGGGTGCAGTGTGAGATCTTCACTGATCATCGTAGCTTGCAGTATCTGCTAAGGCAGAAGGACTTGAATTTGCATCAGAGGAGATGGTTAGAGCTTCTTAATGACTATGACTTAACTATTTTGTATCACTCGGGGAAGGCCAATGTAGTGGCTAATGCCTTGAGTCGCAGAGCTGAGAGTTTGGGGAGCCTAGCTTACCTTTCAGCAGCAGAGCGACCGTTAGCACTTGATGCTCAGGCTTTAGCGGGGCAGTTGGTGAGATTGGATTTCTCAGACCCTCCGCGGGTGGTAGCTAGCATGGCTTCCCGGTCTTTTTTATTTGATCAGATTAAGGCACGACAATATTATGACCACCACTTGTTAGTTCTTCAGGATAGAGTTCGTCGGGGTGATGCTCGAGATGTGACTATTGGTGATGACGGAGTTATGAGGATGCAAGGCCGTATTTGCAAGCCCAATGTGGACGGTATTCGAGAGTTGATATTAGCAGAGGCTCACAGTTCGCGGCATTCTGTTCATCCGGGTGCCGCGAAGATGCACCAGGATCTGAGACAGCAGTATTGGTGGAGGCGGATGAAGAGAGATATTGTTGAGTATGTAGCACAGTGTCTCAACTGCCAGCAGGTCAAGTATGAGCACCAGAGACCAGGTGGATCACTTCAGAGGTTAGATATTCCGGAGTGGAAGTGGGAGCGGATTACCATGGACTTTATAGTTGGGCTTCCATGAACTTCGAAGAGTTTTGATGCTATTTGGGTCATTGTAGATATATTGACCAAGTCCGCGCACTTCATTCATGTCAGCACTTCTTATACTTCAGAGTAGTTAGTTGGTATTTACATTAAGANTCGGAAAGGACTATTCAGATTTTGGAGGACATGTTACGGGCTTGTGTGATTGATTTTGGTGGTTCATGGGATCAGTTCCTGCCACTAGCGAAGTTTGCATATAACAACAACTATCAGTCCAGTATTCAGATGGCGCCGTATGAGGCTTTATATGGTAGGAGGTGTAGATCTCCGGTTGGTTGGTTCGAGCCTGGTGAGGCTAAGTTATTAGGCACAGATTTGATTCAGGATGCGTTGGAGAAGGTGAAGTTGATTCAGGAGCGACTTTGCACGGTGCAGTCTAGACAGAAGAGTTATGAGGACCGGAAGGTTCGTGATGTGTCTTTTATGGAAGGGGATAAGGTACTGCTGAAGGTATCACCCATGAAGGGTGTTATGAGGTTCGGAAAGAGAGGAAAGCTAAGTCCGCGGTTTATTAGTCCTTTCGAGGTGCTTCAGAAGGTTGGAGAGGTGGCTTATAGACTTGCCTTGCCACCCATTCTATCGAGTGTTCATCCGGTATTTCATGTGTCGATGCTCAGAACATATGTTGGTGACCCGTCTCATGTGTTAGACTTCAGCACAGTTCAACTCGAGGATGATATGTCTTATGAGGTAGAGCCAGTGGCTATTTTGGCTCGCGACGTCAGAAAGTTGAGGTCAAAGGAGATAGCTTCAGTAAAGGTGCAGTGGAGAGGTCAGCCAGTGGAGGAGGCTACTTGGGAGACGGAGTAGGAGATGCGGAGCAGATATCCTCACTTGTTTGAGACTCCAAGTATGTTTCTAGACCCGTTCAAGGACGAACGTTTGTTTAAATAGGGGGAAAATATAACGACTCGGTCCGTCATTATGTAAAACCTGCATTATAATTGTTGTTATCGACTCGTCATAGGTTGGTTATTCTGTTATTGATGTGTTAGGGTCGATAGGCTTGAAATTGACGGGTTGTAGTGAGAGTTCAGTCATGTAGCCTTTAGAGATAGCCTTATAATGGGAAAAGTCAACTGAGAGAACAACCTCGGAATGCAAATTTTATGGCTCGGATAGCTTCGTTAGGCGATTTGGGACTTAGGAGTGTGTTCGGAATATTTTTGTGATGTCCGATGTAGAATTAGGCTTGAATTGGCGAAAGTTAGTTTTTGGCGATTTTCGGTTGGCAGTGTAAAATAGGCTATCGGGGTCGGAATGGAATTCCGGAAGTTGGAACAGGTTCATAATGTCATTTTGGATATGTCTGCAAAATTGCAGGTCAATCGGAGTTGTTTTGGATAGTTTCGGCATCGTTGGAGGATTTTAGAAATTTCAAAGTTCTTAGGCTTGAATTTGATGTGATTTTGGTGTTTTGATGTTATTCTTAGTGTTTCGGGAGTGCAACTAAGTTTGAATGATCATATATGAGGTTTTGGTATGTTTGGTTGGGGTCCCGAGGGGCTCGGGATGGTTTTGAGTGGTTAACGGGGAGTTTGAAGCATAATTGTTGTTGCTGAAATTTCTGGTGCTGGTGTTTTCGCACCTGCGGATGGGGAGCCGCAGGTGCAGTTCCGCAGGAGCGGACGTGGCACCGCAGGTGCAGAAGATTGGCTAAGTGAGAGGATTTACGCAGGTGCGAGGTAATTGTTGCACCTGCGAAGCCGCAGGTGCGGGAGGTCGATCGCAGGTGCGGAAGTTAGGGTCCGTGTAATTTTTCGCAGGTGTGCACCTGGGATCCGCAGGTGCAGTTCTGCAGGTGCGAGTAAGTGGTCGCAGGTGCGGGCCCACTGGACAAAAAGTATAAAAACGTGCCTTCATGAATTTTAGCCATTTTCTCAATATTTCATCCGGGTTTGAAGCTTTTGGAAGGGTTTTGAAGAGGGGATTCGATAGTTCTTCACCAAGGTAAGATTTTTAGACTCTAAACTCGTTTATATGGGATTAAAGGTCGGATTTATGATGAAAATTAGGGAAAAATCAGTGTAAATTGGGTAATTAGGGCTTGGGATCAAGAGTCTTTAATATGGGGATTTGAGGGGTCATATGGACTCCGAATTTAGTGTTCTTTATATGTACGGACTCGTGAGATGATGAAGAACAGTTCTGTATAAAAATTTCTGAGTTTCGGGACGTGGGCCTGGGTATCGGGCTTGACCAATTTCGGGATTTTTGAGTATTTTTAATACATTTCGATTGGGATTAGTTTCTTAGCATAATATAATGATATACATCTGATAATTGGTAGATTTGGAGCACTCGGAGGCCGAATTTAGAGGCAAGGGCACTGCGGAGTGGTGTATTAGCCGGTTCTGAGGTAAGTAACACTTCCAAACTTGGAACTCAGGGTTCGAAATCCCAAACTATTTGATATTTGATGTTAATTAAGGTGACGCACTTGCCAAGTGACGGGCATGCGGGCGTACACCGAATATTTGTAGCCTGGCTCATCTCATGGCACTGTCTTATGGTTATCTCAGGTTGATATTTGTACTGTGAAGGTGGCATTTACCTTGAACGCAATAGAAATCATGCTAAGTATAAATGTTAAGGCTTCACACCGATATTTTCAGACCGGAACGGTCGATTATTGTTGTCTCTATATGTGATTATTATTTTCATGTACTCAGTCGTGTTATAGTATATGCTTCATGCCTCAGTCTCGTAAGTTGCTAGTTTATTCTATATTATCATTGGTTTGGGCTGATTTTTCATATGTTAGAGCATTGTGAGTGAGACTAGAAGGTATTGACTGAGTGAGGCTTGGAGCCTTGTTTTGAAATAGTTATGAGGTCGGTCTGCACACCACAGCGATCCTAGAATCATGCTTTCGTTGGCTTGATATCGCGCTTGGGCTGAAAGGAGCCCTTCCGGAGTCTTTACACCCCCCCAGTGAGCGCACAGATATTGAGGGATGGATTTCCCTGGACATGGATTTGTCCGAGCATTATGTTCCGGAGATGGATTTTCTCCGTGGTTATTATGTTCCGGAGATGGATCTTCTCCGTGGGGGGATGGATCGGCCGTTTTCCTCAGTACTTGGTGACTGTGTCACTTGTGTTTATGTAATATCCGGGATGGACTTCCCTAGGCCGGGAGGCCGTATTCTAGTACTGAGTGGACCACCTTTTGAGAGCTTGATTAATGAGTACACATCATTCTTGATTTTATATGAATTCATGCTAGTATGCAGAGTTACATACATATATTGATGCATCGTGTTTATTTCCTGATATATTACTGTCATGTCCAAGTTATATACTGTTGTTTGAATTATCGGAGGTTTAGTCCGTCATTACCTCTCAACCCGTAGTTTGGTTTCGTTAATACTGAGTTGGTGTACTCACGTTACCCCCTGCACCTTGTGTGCAGATCCAGGTACAGCGGAATTCAGCTCGGGTCAGTGAGTAGCAGCAGTTTCATCAGAGTTGACGAGGTAGCAGCTGGCGACCATGATCTCGTCTTCTCTTTCCTTTCTACCTTTCGTATTTATTTTCAGACTATGTTAATTATTTCTTTTGGTTGTATTAAGTACTAGCAGCTAATGACTGTATGACACTGGATCCGGAGTTAGTAGGATTTGGGTTTTGAATTTCGTAAACTGATTTCCCAAAAATGTGATTTATTATTATTATTATTGATTTCAGACTTGTTAAAAAGGATATTATGTTGGTAATTGCAATTTAGTTAGAATAAATGGGTGGCTTGCATGGTTCCACGATAGACGTCATCACGACTTCAAAAAGGGTCATGACAAATATATTCATCACTATCGGATTCAATTTTAAACCCACTTAATGTTAATGCTAACATAAATTAATCTTTTATCAGAGACAACTATTATTTGATCATGCTGGTCAAATATACCAAAACTTAGAGTACTCGTAAACATCAGCTGAGAAGAGTTTTATGTAGAAAATGAATAAGATCTGCTTTTTTTTTGTATAGCAAGGTAAATGACAGATAAAAAAAACTGAAGAAGATAGTTATAAAAATGAGAAGAGAGAATTGTGCTGGTTCACACGATTCTTGGTTCTTAGGAAAATGCCTCACATTCTTCTTCTTTGAAAAGTTGGACCCAAAAACACACGTGGCAAAACATGAGAGGGAATCTCACACAACTTATGTCTGCCACGTAATACCTTTGTCTCGTACATAATAAAATTTCTCGAATACTTGGATTGCTTCTTTCAACAGTTATTACTTTTACATAAAAGGTGATACAATTTCCTAAGGGAAAGTTGCAGAAATTGTGAATTGCTAGTTAGATAGGATGTTGTAGTCACATGTTATGTTTGAGTTAATGGTGGGTCAACTTGGGCTCGTGGTTAATGGTGGGTCAACTTGGGCAGTGCCCATCTTAGCCCATCAGTGAAATAGTTCTTGCCCAACCCGTTAAATCTTGGACGGATTGGACAGGTCAAATGAATTTAGGCTCAAATTGTCATCTCTAATAAGTCCGTTTTTCGATCACCCTGGCCCTAAACCATTTTGTCCAAAGCAAGATTTGTATTCACCAGTGTGGGCACGACTTTCACCCAAAAGAAAATAAAGAAAAATGCTAACTAGCCAAGATAATTAAATATCTACTAATATGTATGTATAAAATTTTTTTGACCTACATACAATATTATTCTCCGACAAAGTGGGTGTTGATGAACCCCTTCCTCTTCCGTCCGTAACATGAATAAAGTTGCTTACAGGTAAAAATAAAAAAATTTGACAGTAAAAAATAACACCAACAACCTTACTCACTCTCTTTTTTTAACCGCTCATACTTAATGCAGCCACATACCTTGTTACCCGCAATTAAAGTATAGCCTAATAAATAAGTAGCTAATTGGCAAGCAAAGAATCTAACAAGTTCAATCTTGATAAAATTGACAACTTTGAGGGATACAAGTCATTTAGCGATCATATCTGAAATTGTTAGCCCATTTGTGGAACAATTTACAAGTTGTTCACGAATTTCAATCTTTGCTCTAGGCGTCTCAATAAAAAATGCTGGTTGCTTGGGAATGGGTAGTTGCGAGCTATCACTTGTGAGCATCATAACCACATTTGACATGGATGGCATGTCCATAGGATTGACTTGAACACACAATAATCCTATATGAATGCATCTCATTACCTTGTTTATTGGCGTTGATTCATTGGACAACATTGGATCCATTAGTTCTTCAAATACTCTGCCTGCTTTTCACAGCTCCCATGCCTGAGACAAAAATTTGACATAGCAAAGTATCAAGTTTCCATGTGAGAGGCGGATCCAGAATGTAAAGTTGAACATTAAAGTTTTTAGCGCTAGAGTTATTTTATGGGTTTTGAGGTTTAAAATCCGTTGAAAGTTTAGTGATTTTTCAATTGAGTACCCTCAATCTATCTTTGAATCATGCTACATTAGTGACTTTTAATGAGAGAAACTTACATATGTTATGAGGTTTAGTGGGCGTTCCAAGTGATAGCAGTTGCTGTTTCTTTTGCCATTCAAAATGTCGACTACTACAACTCCAAAATTGAATACACCTGTCTTCATTGATACAATGCTATTCATGGAATATTCCGGAGACATGCAGCCACCAAAAACAAAAAAACTTAGTAGTAAATAGAAAATGAATTCACTTCATTGTTAGATAATTATACCATCTATTAAGGACTTACTAGGTCCCAATAATTCGCTTCGTGTTTGCTTCAAATTCTTGCTTTCCAAATATCCTGGCCAAACCAAAATCTAAGATTTTGGAGTTCATATTATCATCAAGTAAAATATTACTGGCTTTTAGATCTCTGTGAATCACCCCCAGCCTCGAATACTTATGGAGATAAAGTATTCCTTCAGCAACTCCCTCAATAATGTTCAAACGGATATTCCACTTTAGTTTATCTCTTCTGCTAGAATATTTTCATACAAAATTGAAATGGGGTATTAGTTACCATATACTATAAGTAGAGGTGTTAAATGGAGAGTTGGGTTGATTTTGGGCAGGCCAAAATGGACTTAATCAATAAATGGACGGGTCAATGACCCACCCAAAAGTAACTTGGGCTGAGATGGTTTGGGTCAAAATGAGCTAAAATTAATATGTATTTTTTCTTTTGTTATGGTCATATATAATATATCAAACAAAATAAATTTATTTAAAAGATATTTTAGCAAAGTTACTCATGAATCAAGTTGGACTAAAAATTCGTTCAACATAGATGGGTTGGATCAAGATGGACTGAGTTCAATAAATGGGCGGGTCAAATGAATTTGGGATCAAATTGCCAACCCTAACTGTGAGATTTATTAAACAAATAAGGCATGAAATTGGAAATGCATACCAAATAGAAAGAAGTCTTAAGCTTTTGTTCATCATATATTCATAAACTAATATCTTATTTTCCCCTTCAACGCAACATCCTAAAAGCCTAACAAGATTAGTATGCTGAAGTTTAGAAATTAGCTTAATCTCATTTTGGAACTCAACCAATCCTTTCTTTGAACGTGTTGAAAGTCTCTTTATGTCTACCTCTTGTCCATCTACCACATCCCCTGTAATTTTGGCTACTAATTAGCAGATCTAACAAATCAACTTAAGCCAAAATGCTTCTTAACTTTTACTATCTTATAAACGGGTCCAGAGCCGCCCTCACCTAATTTAGTGGCAGATGAGAAATTGTTTATGGCGACATGTATAGTTTCAAAGATGAAAATGTGTATATCATGCCTCAACTTCTTATCGTTGTACTGGCCAGGAATGGCGTTAGGACCTGCTAGATCGTAACACTTTCTCCACTTCTCTGGCTTTGCCTAGTTGCCCATAACAAAAGTTAAAGATTTTAGAGATAAAAAAAAAAGTATCATTGTGGACTTGTGCTAGGGTGAATGTATTGCTTACCTCTTTCTATGAGTTTTTTTGGTATCAGATAGCATAAGGATAAAGCAAAAACCAATACCATCATGGGCGCTGCTATTGTCAGCCATATCCACCATTTTCGCTTCTCATCTGTTAAAAATTTGTAAACACTCAACATAATTTTTCTTGGAATATACTTTGATGTTATCAATAATGGTTGCTACTCTAGAAAATTCAAGTTTCCAATAGCCTCAAAATCAAGATTTTGCAAGGTGTGGTTGTTCATTTCTACGAGCCATATCTGAAATGAAGATGGAATCAATGATATTAAATCATGCAGCATCATGATTGGAACAAAATGGCTTGGTTCTAGTGCTAGTAAATTTTGGAATGATGAGCAAATGAGACAATGATGATTGGTGATATTAGTGTAGTTCCCTCTCAAAACAATTTATCTTGAGCTGAATAAACCAATCCTAATATGAGTTGCAATATTTGTGCATCATGTCTGTTTGATGCAGGATAAGAATCAACAAGTTTTTCTAAGTTTATTAGTCTGTTGAATAATTTTGGTCTCAAGAAACAATAATTACCTTTTCTTATAAGAAAGAAAACACCTCTGGCTGGACTGTTTGGTGTTGTCACAAAACTCGAAACGTTAACCTAAATTTGGCAGCCAGTCCCATCATTTCAACACACGAGCAATTGTTCTCACACTTGGCCTTGCAATAAGAGATTCTCAAGGTATAGTTCTCATCATATTTAAAGTTGTCTCCAAAGATGTGAACTTGTCTAAGCTCAATCCAATAATTTTTAGCAGTCCTGCACTGGGGCAATACATGTTTCACGCAGCCAGCATCATGAATCCCATCAATACAATTACCAAACACTTCACTTCTTCCAAAACCATCCTTAATTAATCCAGATGGACTAACCGTGCACCTTCCATAAATAAATAAAAAGTATATATGAAGTATTTCTCATCTGCATTTGAGACATATTTAAAACCAATAAGGCGGTTGCATCAAGGCTCATTCTTCCAATAGACCTTGCCCATCTATAAGATTATCGGCTGATTTGTAGTATTATGGTCAATACTAAGGGTAAAATACCCCGAGTCAGGTGCTTGATCGTTTGCCCATGAAGTCAATGACCATTTATGCTCAATTCTCAAGTTAATCCTTAGCTTTATTCCAGGAAATAATATATCGGTTGTATAATCAAAGCTTTGCCATAGTGTTCGATTAACAGAGCCACCGGAATTCAGTTCCCTTAAGACAAAATTACCATTACCGAATAGTGCATCAATTAAGTTAGTTGCTGCTATTGGAGTAGCACTAAGCAAAATGACCTTTCCTTCACTATGAGAAATCAACATCTGCTATCGCGATCGATCATAAGACTTGCAGATTTTATCACTTATAGGATCGTCTTTGTTAGCTATCCACACAGCCTTTTCATCTCCCCCTTCGATAACGTGGGAGAAGTACCTATCAAGATTTGGCCGAGAAAATATGCCTAAGTAACGGTTTCTTAACTTGTTGGGACTGAAAAATTGCATTTTTAAGAATCTATTTGCCGAGAATAACTATTGGTAATCTGTTAGATTTTGTTTCTTTGAGATTTCAGCCAAGTCCGCAAGCAAGAGGATGAAAATTACTATCAGAATTTGGTAGGTAGCCATGTAAGAAAAGAATTAAGGTGACAACTCTCTAATTTACACTTAATGAATACATTCATAATGTAAACACCAAACAGAGTCAGCAGTATGTGCATTGACATTGACTTTTATAGACTACCATATTTTCTACTATAGTTATGCTTAAATTTCTAAACCTACAATTTTTAATTTCTTGTGGGAACTTAATTCCTATATGCAAACGGAGTAGTAACCAAGAATATCTTCAAATCGTTGTTGTGTGTTGACTGGGTCGTCGTGTGTTATAAAAGTAGTTAACATTTGGGAGGGCATGGATGGAAACTTAGAAACTTATTTATGGGACCCAAGTTAGGAACATGTGAGGTATCAGGAATTAACAAATAGCAGTACCTTAGGCCAAAAATAGGAGCGAATTATTGTTGAGTAAAATATTTGAGTCCTCTCATCCCCAATTCTAAGTCTAGCTTCTTATCCCCTTCTTTGGATCTCTCCTATCTTATTTAGCTTCTACATTTTGTATTTTCGTTAATGTTGTTCTACTTCCTTAAGCTGTAATCGTTAGTTGCTACCGTTTAATATAATCTATATTTTGGAGTTGTTACATTGGTGCTTTCATTTAGAGGTCTTCAATGGAGGACCTAAATGTCACGATCCAAAATCTATTAAGGTCGTGATGGCGCCGGACATCATCGTCAGGCAAGCCAATCATTAATTTATTTAGTTAAATTTCCTGTTTTAGCATTTTTGAAATCATTACCTTTCACTTTATTATATAATAACTGAATAAAATTCGTTTAAGTAAATACGATGATTTAAATGTTTCATTTAAGCAAATATATCCCAAACACATCCCAGAACCGGATGTCACAAGTACATGAACAAATTCTAAGAATCTCACAAATACTACAAAGCTTGTCCGAAATACAAATCGGACACGGAATTTAATGAAACTAAATACAACATGAGGGAGACTCCGTCAGCTGTGGATCGTCTCCGGATGATGCAACTCGTCTAAATCTCCAAACCAGCCACATCGCTATGAAAGTACATGTGTAATAAAAATGCACAACAAGTGTAGCATGAGTACGAAAACAACGTGTACTCAGTAAATATCCCGCCTAACCTCAGAGAGGCAGTGACGAGAGATCGATTTGACACTTGCTAGAGGTCAATTTAGTATAATAAAGTGAAACAGGCATGAATGCCATAGGCAATTTATTAAAATCAAGAATAAATAATATCAACTCCTTTCACATTTAACACTTTAAATCTTCGTCATTTCAATAAAAATAATCAAACATGGATGATTTAATCAAATAACAATTAATCAAGGGAAAGAACAACTTCTTCAAAGATCTTTAATAACTTTAAATCTCTGTCATTTAAGTCGACAACTTAAAATTTCCAGGCCAGTAATCAGATAAAATCACAGCAAATATGTAGTAAATATCATGCGCAAGCAATGCCGAGGATCGAACGGAGCGGACCAACAATAATAAATTGTGCACTGCCGAGGGTCGAACGTCTCGAACCATAGATGCATCTATTTGCCGTGCTCGCGAATCGATCATGCGACGTGGTTATACATAAATACAAGTTTATCCTGCTCGCGAATCATACATGCGACTCAGGCACCCGTAGATACACATATTCACACAATATGTTCACATTTTTATCAAGAAAGCAGTTACTCAGGAAAGTGGTAAAATTCTTCTTAAAGCAATACGAAAAATAGCATTTAAATCTTAGTTTTGAAACTCATTTTGCCAAGTTTAATAATATTCAATAATATAACCTCATCAGGTATACAATTATCCACGAAGAAAATCAATTCTCTTTCTAGATGATTAAAAAATGAACTCTAGTCTTCTTAGATATTCAATTACTATTTTGATCATATTAGCGGTCTAACATTATTGGCAAGATCACAAGTACAACAAGTAAGGCATGCTAGTGGGTCCTAGACTACCTGGACATGGCATAATAGTAGCTACGCATGTACTCTCGTCACCTCGTGCGTACGTAGCTGTCACACCTCCTTTTTATACACCCTAAGGGGGTATGGGAGTTTTTCCAATTAAAGTGAC